>AWUE01013211.1:0-70907 GCA_001974825.2 Corchorus olitorius
CTCAATGGATCAGTAGAAGTCTATAATCCAACTTCCCAGATGCAATTCAAAGTCAATGGACAAAGATTAAAACCTTTCTTTGAACCTTTTCCCATAGGACAGATTGAGGAAATTATTTTGGAAGAACCAGTTTATCTTCCAACTTAAGGAAAGTTGAAGAAAAGAGAAAGTTAAGCTAATGACTTTAAACAAGCGCTTGTTGGGAGGCAATCCAATAATTTTAATTTCTAACTTAATTTTTATTTTGCAGAGTTAAAGAATTTTTCCATTTAATTGGAAGAAAAATAAATTAGGAGCCAAGCATCAAGCTCGGACCATGCATGACCACGCATGGCCGGGTCTAGCTCGATGGCACCCGGACATGACCAGGCCACAGCCCGGTCATGACTTGGGCATGCCCCGCGAGGACCAGCCAGCAAACAGGCCAAGGCTCGGACCACACCGAGCCATGCGAAGACCCAGCACCGGATAGAACCAGGCCATCCGCGCAGCCGGTTCGCCAACTAGGAGGCATCATCCGAGCCTCGACCAGCCATGCCGAGGCCAGATACCGGATACACTAGGCCTTGGCTCGGACATGTCCGAGCTTAGGCAAGGCACGCCAGGCCCCTCACCGAGCCAAACCGCGCTCCAGCACCGAGCCATGCGGAGACGAGGACCGCGCTAGCACGCTGCATCCGCAGGCCCCCGCGCGCCACACGCCAGGCCGCTGCTGCCTCGCTCAGCCCGCGCACAAGGCTACTGCCTTGGTGCCGCGACATCTTTCCCTCTCTCACGCGCACTCCTTCTTCAATTAGGATTGTGAATACTAATCAATTTGGATGATGACAACCTTTTTCAAATAGGTAATGGACTCCTAATCCAGGTATGTTTCTTACTTTTTACTCTAATTAATCTGTTAGGAATAGGATTTGATCACTATATAAAGGCACCTCTACCTCCTCTTTAATTCATCAAATCACAAAAGCAATAGCGAGTCGACAAGAAGAAATTTTTGGAAGAAGTTGTCGACTAAGCAAGTCGATAAGTCGACTTGAGCAATTTTTTTTGGAGGAAAATTATCGACAAAGAGCAAGCAAACCGATGCTACCCTAGATCGACAAGAAGATTTTGGTTTTGTGAAGATGTCGATGATGCTCACCACCATGGATTTTGAGGTTCAATTCAAGAATTTTCGGAACCAATTTTATCAAATTGGAGCCGCATATTTTGGAGAGAAATTTCACGGAAGCTTTCTGCGCCAAGACTGCCATGAACTTTTGAGCATGATTGCCTCTCTGCCTGAAGAAGATATTGCTACCAAGCCAGGATTCAAAGCTAGGAAGATTTATCAATTTATTTTGGAAAAAGTTAACAAGTCTCAAGAAGCTGTTATGAGATCAAAGCCTAGAGCTGAGCATGAGTTCAGAAATCGGTTTCATCCTTATGTGAATCGATTTCATCATCCCCAAGGACCAAGGAATTTTAATGGAAGGATAAGACCCCAAGTTGCACCTTGGAATAGGCCTTTTTCCATGCCTCAGATAGGAGGATACCAAACTAAGCCCTATAGGCCACCCTATAGACCTCCTATGCGATGTGCTCCTTTCCCTCAAAAGACTCATGATCCAAATTATGCCTCTTCATCAAATAGGCCGATTGAAACTGTCTTTACTGTGGAAGAATTCAAGGTTCCATCGCCATTAAAGGAAATCAAGGATCCGATAGCTGATCAAGGTGAAGAGAAAATTGTGATTATTGCTTCTAATTCTGAATCAAGTGATGCTTCTTGCGATAAGAAAGAGGAAGAAGAGGTTAACCAAGAAAATGAGGCTGGGGAAGAGCTTCATCCTTTCCTTGTTCGATGCAACGAGATTAGTGATCAGATTACTAGCTTAAGAGATGATTTTAATAACATAATTGGAAATTTGGATGACCTCTTCAATTTATTGGAGAAGGCTATTCATAAACCAATTTAGGTTTAGATTTCAATTTCTTGTTTTTAGATTTAAGATTTATTTTATGCATCTTAGGATTAGTTATTTAGTTTATGCTTTAATTTTAATTTTCTTTTATCTTATGTCTTTATTTTTCAAGTTTCATTAATAAACTATCTATCCAGTTTTATTCTTCTATCACCTTAATTTTCTATTGCCTTTATGTTTGAGTAATTATCTTCATCAAGCCACCAGGTATGTTTTCATGAACCTTAACTCTTTATTTTTGGTAAGATATTGCATGAATTGTTTGCTTTTACATTGAGGACAATGTGAATTTTAAGTGTGGGGGGGTGAATACTTGATAGGTTTAGGTTTATTGCTTGAATAATTGAGTCATATGCTAGTTATTATTTGCATGAGAACTTAGGATAGAAAATTGTTTGTTGTTGGATTGTTTTTGGATTGATTATTCCCCAATTTTTCAAAATTGATTTTCGACATAAATTTTAAAATTGATCCTAAAATTTTGATTTTCTCAAAACTTTTTGAATTTTTCATGCATAAATTGATTAATTGATTTGGTTATGATTGATGAACGCTTAGAATTTTAATAATGTTTTATTTATTGATTGAGTTATAGCATGTTGTTTGATTTCTTAGAATTAGGTATAATTGAAGTTTGTGATATGATCTTATTTATTAATTGCTTCTATGATTATCTATTTCTAGAACGTGTGTTCAATCTTGATTGAAGTTATGATTAAGAAAGTATATGTTATTGGTATATGTCAAGAATAAGTGTGGGGGACTACTTATAAAGAGGGTAATAAAAAAAAATTGTTTTCAAAAAGAAGTGCTCTCATGACAAGAGGAGAAGACGTATTTCTGCATACTTTATAAAAAATATATTAATCCATTGTTGTCACTCTTTTCTTAAAAGGAGTTAGTAACCCTTGGAAAGAGGATAAGAGGCATGGAATTGCAGAAATATTGTCCCTCTGAAAAAATAAAAGAAGGAGTCCTTCTAGAGTGCTAGTAGCCTCAAAAGGGAGTTAGTAACCCCTAAAGCGTGAACACTTCAAGGTTAGTAACCTCAATTTTCTAAACAATTACCCTCGAAAACCTATTATAACCCACAATGACCCTTGATGTATATCTATGGCACTACAATCTTTTGAGTAATGGAGAAAAAGAGGAAAACATAAGCTTATAGAAAGAAGTAGTTATAGAAAGTGAAAAATAGTAAGTGATTAAAACTACTTTGATTATGGCTACTTAAGAATGATGATACTTGTTATGTCTTGATTTTTGAATTTAGTATATATACTAAATATTATTTTAAACACCCAATGAAATTACTAAAGGCTCCAAATCAGGATTGATGAGGAGCCAGCATTTTGTCCTTTTTTGTCTTTTCTTACTTGGTAAATTATAGAAAAATCCAAATTAGATTTTTATCTTTCCTTTACCTATTTGGTCATTTTGATAATTGCATGTCCTTTGGAACCGTTTTGGGAAGTCATTAGTGTAGACATATTTATTGTTGGGAGAATTCCTCCTTAGTGTATTGAAAAGCTAAATAATTCATGATTGGTGATATAAAGAAAATTAATCATTCATCTATACTAACTATTTTTTTAATTAAATAGAACTTTGCATTAACTATATAAAGAAGTGGAATTTATAGTTACTTAGTTCAAGTTCATTTAAAATGGCTTAAGACATGCAATTATTTTCTCCAATTGGCATAGACTTTAATTTTTGTGATACTAGATAAAAAAATAGGTTAATCATTTAGGTATTGTATGTTTTTAAACAGTAGACATTATATAAGCAAGCTTTACAATTAAGATGATATAATATGTTTCAAGCAAATCCAATTTTCCATTTATAAATTAATAGTTGCTATTTAAAAATATAATAAATTTTAGATCATGTTGTAACTTTGAAACATTTTTTCAACATCGAGTGAGTGCATTCAATAGAAGAAATTCTTAAACAATCCAAATTTTTTAACGTTCGACGCGCCAGCGCGAACCGAACAACTTGTTATTATTATTCTTTGTTATTTTGATTTCATGATTGAATTGATTATTTGATGAGTGTGTGAATTCAAATTGATCTTTTGAAAAATTGATTTTTGATAAACTTACACATTGATTTGCTAAGGGACTAGCAAAGTTCAAGTGTGGGGGAATATGATTGAGCCAAAAATAACCCTATTTTTATGGCTATTTTATTATGTTTTTGGATCTATTTATGCTTAATTATATGCTATTTTGATGATATTTGTGTTTTAAGTTCTTAAGTGATGTGAAATTGAGAAATTGCTATTTTTCACTTCTTTTGGAGCTATTTTGATGACTTTTTACACAGATTTTAGCAAAGCAATTTTGAGCATAGATTTGAAGATTCGAAGTTCGTGTTTGAAGACTCATTGGAGACTTATTTGGAGATTTGAAGACTTTGAAGAATTATTTCAAGGAGCAAGGATTGAAGATTGGAGCTTTAATTGAAGACAAGCCATGGACAAGCCCTTAAGCTTTGGTATTTATAGATATTTTATATGGGAAGATATTCAGCCCATATGAGTAATTAATTGGAATTAAAATCACAATTAATGACTCCTAAATCCAAGGAAATATCCAAATTCCGTAGATTCCCAGTTCTAGTCCTAACAGGATTAGGATTCAGGCGCAATTTTGGTAGAAAAATCATAACTTTCTGCTCAGACCTCCGATTGAAGCCCATGAGTACTCGTTGGAAAGCTAACTCCGAGAGCTATAACTTTCCTTTGAAGTTCAAGATCCAGTTCTGCCATCTTCAAGCCCAAAAATGCTGTCGAAGTTCCTGCACGAGTTCAGCAAAATTTCAGGATCCTATTTTAACTTGGATTTCACTCTAGGATGACTTTTAATCTAACTTGGACTCCAAGTTAGACCCTAAACCGTCCTAGACTCCTTTCCAAGGTAGGATTGGAATTCCTAGAGTTATTTCCACTATAAATTGGCACCTTAGGTCTAGGTTTTTAGAACACACACACACATATAGATCTAGAAATTGTATTGATGATTTGGAGGACAAAAAGCCTCTCTGCCGCCGCCCCCTCTTCTTCCATCCATAAGATAAGTTTTTCTTCTTATTCTTTGGATGCTCACTCAATTCATGAGTGAGTAATCCTTTTCTTAACTCCAATGTAGAATTTAATTGATCTCTTGACTTATATATTGGTGAGATTTTATGCTTATATATGATAATTGTTAGAGTATTCTTTTGATCTCTGTTTTAATTCTATGTTGCTTGTTTTGATTGATTGAGCCGGCACTTTCATGAGAAATTAAGTTAGCATTAGCTAGATGAAGTTGCGGATTGACGTTCAGGCTTGGTTGTTTGTAGCAATTGGGGGACGACGGAAGTCCCTTCCAAGAGAGATAAAGGACTTTGAGTGAGAAATTGCTCTTTGTGCTTGTATAAATTACTAGTTCTTAATGCTTTGATCCCTAGCAAATCTTTAAGGCTTGACGGCTAATTGATTAGTTAGGAGGAAAAAGGGGTAATTTAAGCTTTGACGAGTAATCTTCTCTAATTAAGGTGATTTAGGAATTAATTCCGACAAGCTATTCTTCGTTTTCATAATTATTAGATATCAATGGTCCATGTTATAATTGCCAAGAGGGATATTAATTTTATGTTGGAGGTTTTTATTAATTGTTTTCTTGATTATTCACTTCTATCTTGTTAATTGTTTTTTTTTTTAATTTTCTTGATTGCTTTCTTTAGTTAATTTAATTGTTAATTAGATTAGGTTTAATTTCACTATAAAAATTCTCTTTAATTTATTTGTTTGATTTAAGAAAAAGATAAATAACCTATCTCTCTGTGGGTTCGACCCCTACTTGCCCTATCTGCTTTAGTTAGGAATTTGTTAGGAATTTATTTTTATGATTTGCTGACGACCGATCACCCCTGTTGCTAAGCTAGTTTTCGTGCAATTGTTTATACCTCTTGCGGCATCTCAATGGTGGAAGTCACATCAATTGAATGTCAAGAATGCATTTTTACATGGTGATTTGCAGGAATAAGTATATATGAAGCAACATCCAGGGTTTGTTGCTCAGGGGAGTCTGGAAAGGTATGTCGTCTTCGTAAATCTTTATATGGGTTGAAACAGTAACCTCGACCACGATTTGGTAGATTTAGTAAGGTAGTTATGGAGTTTGGTTTACGCCGAAGTGGTTGTGATCATTCGGTCTTTTTTAGTCAATCCTCTGTTGAGTGTATCTTACTTGTTGTATATGTGAATGATATTTTGTCAATTACTAGGAATGATACTGCAGGTATTCAAAGATTGAAATCCTTCCTTGAAAGCAAATTCAAACAAAAGATTTGGGAGTTTTGAATTACATTCTTGGTATTTAATTTGTTACATGTAAACATGGTATGTTTCTTTGTCAAAGAAAATATGTTCTTGATCTTTTCTCAAATGTAGGTATGCTTGGTTACAAACCATGTGATTCACCTATGGAACCTATTCATAAAGTTACGGCTGAGGGTGGTGACACATTAGATGATCTAGAACAGTATGGAAGGTTGGTGGGAAAAATCAATTATTTAGGTTTGACTCGTCTAGACATTGCTATTCTTATGAGTGCAGTTAGCCAATTTATGTACTCATTGTGGACCATTCATTGGGAGGTTGTTATTCATATATACTTCGTTACTTGAATGGAGCTCCAGGGCCTGGTATACTTTATCGTGACCACGGTCATCTAAAAGTTGAAGGATTATACAATGCTCATTGGGCTGGTTCTCCAGTTGACCAGAGACTAGTTTTAGTTGTTGTGTTTTTGTGGGTGGTAATTGTTAGGATTTTGCCTCAATTCCTAATTAGATTTGGTTTAGGATTTTTCTAGAGATTTTTGATTGGTGGACAAGAATCCTAATAGGTAAGGGATTCTTGGAGGCCAAGTTTGTGTTAGTATAAATAAATAGTTTCTGTTTAGTTTTTTTTGTGTGTGTGAGATAGAAAGGGTTGTATTGTTGTGAGAGAAAGCTAAGATAGCTTTAGGTTGTTGTGAGAGAATCACCCATGTTGGGTTGATTAGATTGAGAGTTTGCTAGAGAGATTGTTATGATTGTTGATTGTAATTGATTGATTTGATAGTGCAGATTTGTGGCATAGGTCCACAAGAAAATTTTGCTTTGTTGTTTCCGCCTTAATTATATGTTTGGTTAATTCCTAGGATATCCGAAAGTTACAACAAGTGGTATCAAGAGCCTGGTTGATTAGAGATGACAAAAAGCAGCGGATCAACTTTGAAGTTTGAGATTGAGAAGTTTAATGGAACGAACAATTTTCAGATGTGGCAGAGTACGGTAACAGATGTGTTAGTACAACAAGGATTGGGAGATGCGCTTGAAGCTGATAAGCCTTCCGCGATGAATGACAACAAGTGGAGAGATATTCAACGAAAAGCAGTAAGTACAATTCGTTTGTCTCTTGCTACTGAAATTAAGTATGATGTGTTAGATGTGAAAACCCCAAAGGAGTTGATGGATAAGTTGGAGTCGATTTATATGTCAAAATCGATTACTAACATGTTGTGTTTGAAGAGAGAATTATTTGGATTGAAGATGAAGGCAGGAACAAGTTTAAGGGCACACCTAAACGAGTTCAATAGATTGGTTACTCAGCTGGCAAGTGTGGATGAAGTCATGAAAGAAGTTGATAAAGCAGTTTTGTTGATTAATTCTCTTACCGACAGGTATGATCCTGTGACTAGAGCTTTGATGGTTGGTAGAAAAACCTTGAGTTTGCAAGATGTTACTTCTGCAATTTTTGAGTATGATAGATTGAAAGAGACTGAAAAGAAAGATGAAGAGAATGGTGCTCTCACGGTGGAGCGTGGAAGAACTTATGGAAAAGATAAGATTGATGTAAGATCGAGGAGTAGATTCAATGAAAGAGGAAGATCAAGTTCGAGGCCAAGGGTTGATTTCAGTAATAAGGAGTGTTATTATTGTCATGAGATGGGGCACATAAAAGCCTACTGCAAGAAGTAAAAAGAAGATTTGGGGGAATTCATGAAATCTAAAGCGAAGAATAAGGCTGGTGTTAATTATGTTGCTGCTGCTGATAGTGATGAATATTCTGATGAAGAAACTGTTGTTTTGATGGTGCAAGAAGAAAAGAAAGACACTAGAGATATGTGGGTGTTTGATTCTGCTTGTTCTAAACATATTTGCACAAAGCGAGAATGGTTTTCGAAGCTTGAGAAGTGTGATAAGCCTGTTTACATGGCTAATAATGGTGAAGAAAGAATTGAAGGCATTGGTAGTGTGAAACTACAACTGCATGATGGAAGTGTCAAGATGCTTGGCAATGTAAGGTATGTTCCAAACTTTACAAGGAATTTGATTTCGCTTGGAAAGTTGGATAGCTTGGGTTATGAATATTCTTGCCGAGGTGGAGCCTTGAAGATCACCAAAGGTTCGATGATTGTGATGAAAGGAGTGAAGAATTCGAAGAATTTGTATGAGTTGATTGGAAGCACAATTAGAGGAGATGGATCGGTATCTTCGCATCAAATTGAGAAGATGGTTGTGGATTTGCCAACAAAGAAGAAAGTCACCTTTGTGGATTTGGTCAAAGGGTGGAGCAATTAAGCTTTGATGAAGGAAATTGAGTCAAGGTGGAGATTGTTAGGATTTTGCCTCAATTCCTAATTAGATTTGGTTTAGGATTTTTCTAGAGATTTTTGATTGGTGGACAAGAATCCTAATAGGTAAGGGATTCTTGGAGGCCAAGTTTGTGTTAGTATAAATAAACAGTTTCTGTTTAGTTTTTTTGTGTGTGTGAGATAGAAAGGGTTGTATTGTTGTGAGAGAAAGCTAAGATAGCTTTAGGTTGTTGTGAGAGAATCACCCATGTTGGGTTGATTAGATTGAGAGTTTGCTAGAGAGCTTGTTATGATTGTTGATTGTAATTGATTGATTTGATAGTGCAGATTTGTGGCATAGGTCCACAAGAAAATTTTGCTTTGTTGTTTCCGCTTTAATTATATGTTTGGTTAATTCCTGGGATATCCGAAAGTTACAACAGTAATCTCATTTCATGGAAAAGTAATAAACAATTAGTGGTTGCAGATCAAGTGCAGAAGCATGGTATATATGTTATGGCACAAACTACATGTGAACTGATGTGTTGCATGAATTACTAAAAGAAATTGGTTTTGCAAATCCAAGTCCCATGACACTCTGGTGTGATAATCAAGCTACTCTGCACATTACTTCAAATCCAGTGTTTCAGGAAAGGACTAAACATATTGAAGTAGATTGTCACCTTGTTATGGAAAAATTGTAACATGGGTTGATCTCTACTAATTATGTGAGAAGTGGGGATCAACTTGTTGATATATTTACCAAGTCTTTGCTGGTATATTTACTAATTATGCCTATTGTCCGCATAACATTTTTATCTACTCTATGATACACAGAGATGCTCTCCACTGATTTGATCATTTTTGACTACTTGTTAAATCAAATCTGGACTAGCAACTTCCTTTCACTAACATCATCTTAGCAACGAGGAAATCTATATTGGATTAATATTCGATTGCACTTTGATAATGAATAAGAGCTATTCACGGTTAGAACACTAAATTGTGACACATCGTAAATGAACAAAATAAACATCTTAGACGCCTCTGAATAAATTTTAAGAATCTTTTTATTAAAATCTTATTCTCACTTTCTCTCTCTAGCTACTGTCCTTCCTCTAACAACAAAATCGAGGGCCTTTTTCTTTTTTCTCCAAGGAAATGTCTTGGCAATTCTAAGCCCAAAATTGAAACTATTGTAAGAGAACTGTGACAAATTCAAACAAATATGATTTGAATCTGAAAATTCGAGCACTAAATTCAAAATGGCCACGGAAAGTTGAGTATCAAACCCGAGATGACCTAACATATTACGACCTGAAATTAAAAATAATCTGATCTCAAAATGACCCGACATATGACGACCCGAACCCGACCATAATCCAACCTGACCTGCTCGTATCCACCTATACCCACTCCTAAAGATTACAAAGTTACAAATAAAAACTCTTGATAACTCAAAAATTGTTATGAATATACATGCATGTATGTTGTGGATGTCCATGAACCTAATTAAGATATGGATAAGATTGATGACTAGGTTCATTCATACACATTAACCTATGTACTAAGTTCATCCCCTTATATTTATGGTGATGTATCTATGTGCCTATAAATAGGTCACTTCGTTTGTTTTGGATAATAAGATGAATAAGAACAATTTCTCCCCTTCTCCATATTCTCTTGTTCTCTCTATTCTCTTCTCTTTTTCATACTTCAATTCTCTACTCCCTTGCTTTATTTTGTTATCATTTCACAACATGTTATCAACACGAAAAGCTCTAAGTGACCAAGATTAAAAGTTTGATCGTATAAGTTTAAGTGATGATCAAGAAGTTAAAAAAGATTCGAGTTTAAGTGACGATCACGAAGCTCAAAAAGATCCAGATTGAAGGATTAGCCATTTAAGTCAAGGTTAGATATTTTACAAAGTTTATTTAACATGCATAATCTCTTCTTCTACCTTTCTTTATCATGCATAATCTCCTCTTTCTACGTTTCTTTATGATTAAAAAAAAAATTATGAATAATCAAAATACATCAAGCATATTAGTGGCACATGAAGTTGTCACATCAAAATATAGTATCACTTTGACACCCGAAGTTGTCATAGTATCACCCGAAGTTGTCATATTAAGGATGGAAATATTTGTTTGATTGTAGTCAAAGTTTGACACCCGAAGTTGGCATACCATCCATTTTAAACTATATAGATGTTCATGTGACACATGCATAAATATATATGACTTAATCGCTATGTTTTAAGTCGTTTCATGTGCTACATGTTTGATGAATTTCTTAATTTTCATGATAGCATTATTATATCGAATCTTGCAAAACTTGGATTTGTGACTCTTGATATTATGGAAAGAATTATATTGGTTTGGTGGATCTTGATGTTATTTTAATAAAATACTTATCTTGGATTTAGATTATAAAAATCAAATCGGTAGAAATTGTTTCTTAATTTCAATTTAGATGAAATATAACTTGATAATTAAACAATATTGTGAAAATGGTTTTCTTGAATTGATTTCTTCTTGTGGCTAAACAAAACCATGTATTCTTAAATTAAGAATTATTTATTTTGGATTTTAAATGTTGAAATCCTTAAATGGTCTTGAAGACACATTTAAGAGAAAAAGATGAAAACATCCAATCAATACAAGGCCAATACTATAGTGAAAAATTATGAATTTTGTCCAATTGGTTTTGCTCCATTCCCTGAAGTGAATGTAGCAACATACAATCACTAAAAATTATGAATATGGTCATGATCGTGATTATACAAATGAATATCATGATTATTCTAATAACATATCTTTCACCCGAAGTGAAAAGGAAATGAATGGGAAAAGGAGAAAGAAAAAGGTGGACAAAATAACAAGCATATCGAGAATTTATGCTATCGTTGTGATGACAAAGGTCATTGGTTTCGTACCCGTCGTACACCAAAGCACTTTGATTAACCTTTATCATGAATCGCTTTAGAAAAGGGAAAAGAATATTGAGACAAATTTTCCTTGTGAAGATAGCGATTCTGAACTTGGCCATATTGATATTACTCATTTGGATGTTTCTGATTTTTTTCCTGTTCCCAATGGCAAAATTGATAATTTGATTAGTGGAGGAGTTATTAGGGATGAAAATGATGAATAATGAATTCCTTATGTCTTATATGTTTTACTTTATTAAAGGGATGTAAATATGTTTCATATGTCTTATTTTGATGTTATGGAAACTTGATATTGGATATATATATTTCACTTTATGTGTTCAAATCAATAGATGATTTTCTTGAATTGATTTCTTTTGCCTTGTCATGATACTTGATCATATTGCATAAATGTTGAAATTAGTTGGTAACAAAATCAATAATATATATCTTGTGGATAGTGCAACATCGCATACCATCCCAAAGCAAAATGAATTTTTCTCTCATTGACAATGATAAAATCAAATGTTAGTACTATATCGGGTGTGCAAATTTGATTGAAGGCTCCGGAAGAGCTAGTCTTGTGCAAATTTGATTGAATGCTCCGGAAGAGCTAGTATCGTTTTATCTGGAGGAACAAAATTCAATATTAATGATGCACTATTCTACCTAAGTCTCAAAGGAATTTGTTAAACTTTAAGGATATCCGTCGAAATGGATACCATATTGAGACTGCATATCAAGGAAATAAAGAATATCTTTGCATCACAAACATGATTTCGGGTAAGAAATGTATGTGGAGAAATTACCTGCATTATCCTCCGGATTATATTACTAATATATTAGTAAGATTGAAACATATGCTTTTGTAAACCAGAAGTTTATTGATTGCATATGTTTATTGTTTGGCATGACCGGTTAAGCCATCCCGGTTCAATTATGATGCGAAAAAAATAATCGAGATCTCATGTGGATATGCAATGACGAACCAGAAGATTCTTCAATCCAATGATTTCTCACGTGCTGCTTATTCTCAAGGAAAGTTGATTATTAGACCATCACCAAGCAAAATGGGGACTGAATCCCTTACATTTTTAGAAAGAATTCAAGGCGATATTAGTGGACCAATACATCCACCATGTGGACCATTCAGATATTTTATGGTTTTAATTGATGCATCAACAAGATGGTCACATGTATGTTAACAACTCGTAACCTGTCGTTTGCAAGATTGGTTGCTCAATTTATTCAATTACGAGCAAATTTTTACACCTTGATAGTGCTGGTGATTATTTTATGTTTATTGTCATTGATGTTGAACATCCTGTGACACATGTTCATACACACAATGGTCTGGTAAAATCATTTTTCAAACGTCTGCAATTAATTGCTAGACTAATACTTATGAGAACAAAGCTTCCAATTTCTTGTTGGAGCCATGCAATTTTGCATGCAACAGCATTGATTCGCATCATGCCAACAAGTTATAAAACATCCTCCCATTTGCAAATGGTTTTTGGTCAGGAACCTATTATTTCCCATCTTAGAATTTTTGGTTGTGTAGTACATGTTCCAATTGCTCTACCACAACGCACAAAGATGGGACCTCAAAAGAGGTTGGGAATTTATGTTGGGTTTGAATCCCCATCTATCACCAAATATCTTGAACCATCAGCTGAAATTTGATTTGCGGCCCAGTTTGCCAATTGTTATTTTGATGAAATGTGTTTTCCCAACATCAGGGGGAGAAACTAAGCAGTTGGAATAACAAATTAGTTGGAATGAATTATCCTTATCTTATCTTGATCCTCGTACAAAAGAATGTGAACCTGAAGTTCAAAAGATAATTCATTTACAAGGTTTGCCAAACGCCTATACTGACCCAAAGTAAGTGACTAAGTCACATATACCAACTGCTAATGCTCCGATCAAACTTGATATCCCAGTCGGATAAGTTTGTATATCAAATGAGTCTAAACCACACTTGAAGCGTGGTAGACCTGTCGGTTCCAAAGATAAAAATCCTCAATATACGAAAAGGAGCTAAAAACCAAAATGGTCAAATTGAGGATAAGATTACTCAAGAATAGTCCACTCCTGAAGAGTGAAGAGATTACTCCTGAAGAGTACATAGGCATAATTAACAATTTAGTTCCAGAAGAACATCAGGTACCTGATAATTGTGAAAATGAAGAGATCTCAATTAATTATGTCTTGAATGAAATTCAATGGAACCGAAATGAAGTCAACGTTGACGATACATTTTCATATCATATAGCGCGCAATGTAATAGATGATAATGAGGATCAAGAATCAAAGTCTATGAAAGCATGCATGTAAACAAAGCAATAATTGGCCAAAATGGAAAGACGCAGTCTCTTGGAAAATGAAAAGTTTTTGGATCTGTAGTCCGTACACCTGACAATGTACAGCCGGTCGGATACAAATGAGTATTTGTGAGAAAACGAAATGAAAAGGGTGAAATAGTGAGATATAAGGCACTCCTTATTGCCCAAGAATTCTCACAACGACCTGGCATTGATTATGAGTAAACTTACTCAATTGTGGTGGATGTAACAGTTTTTCGTTATTTAATTTGTCTAGCAGTCCCCGAAGGACTTGATATGCGTCTAATGAATGTTGTTATAGCCTATTTATATGGCTCACTTGATACTGACATTTATATGAAACTCCCTGAAGGGTTTAATTTGCCTGAAGCAAATAAGTCAGTTTCTTGAGAAAAATACTCAATCAAGTTGAATAAATCCTTGTATGGATTAAAGCAATCTGGGCATATGTGGTATAATCGCCTTAGTTAAATTTTTGAAGGTTGGATCCAAGCAAGACTCTATTTGTCCATGTATCTTTATGAAAAAATCTGGAAATGAGTATGTTATAATTATTGTTTATGTTGATGACATAAATATAATTGGAACTCCTGAAGAGCTTCCAAAGGTTGTCCAGTACCTAAAGAAAGAATTTGAAATGAAGGATCTTGGAAGAACAAAATTTTTTCCTTGTGTTGCAAATTGAGCATTTAAAGAATGGAATTTTGTGCACCAAGGTACTTATCTAACAAAAGTGCTCAAACGGTTCTATATAGATAAATCGCATCCTTTAAATCTCCAATGGTTGTGAGATCCTTAGATGTAAAGAAAGATCGTTTTAAACCTAAAGAAAGCGAGGAAGAATTATTTGGTCCTGAAGTACCAAATTTTAGTGCCATAAGGAGCACTCATGTATCTTGCTTGTCGTACTTGACCCGACAAAACATTTGTTGTTAATTTATTAGCAAGATATAGTTCTTTTCCTACACGAAGGCATTGGAATGGAGTTAAACATATACTCTGGTACCTTAAAGGTACAATGGATATGGGCTTGTTTTACTCGAATGTACCCGAGAAAGATTTAATTGGTTATGCAGATGCTAGATATATGTCTGACCCTCATAATGGCCGTTAATCTCAAACTGGCTATTTGTTTACATGTGGTGGTACTGCCATTTCATGGCACATTCAATGAATCAAACTATAACAACCACATCATCTAATCATGCGGAAATTTTAGCAATACATGAAGCAAGCCGAGAATGTTTTTGGTTGAAGTCTGTGGTAAAACACATTCGTGAGACATATGGCTTGTCTTCTGGAAATATGATCTCGGCGATCATATATGAATATAATAGTACTTGTACTGCTCAATTGAAAGACGGGCATATCAAAAGAGATATGACAAAAAAAAATATCACCAAAATTCTTTTTTAAGCATGATCCTCAGAAATGGTGATATTGAGGTTCAACAAGTCTGCTCATGTGATAATTTTGAGATTTATTCACTAAGACACTTCCTATTACAATATTGAGAAGTTTGTCCATCATATTGGAGTCTGTAGACTCAAAAATCTTGAATGATGTTATCATGAGGGGTAGTTAAATACGCGCTGTACTCTTTTTCCCTTGACCATGGTTTTTTTTCCCATTGGGTTTTCCTGGTAAGGTTTTTAATGAGGCAGCATTTGAATGCGTATTGGGAGATTATATGTACTCTTTTTCCTTCACTAGGTTTTTGTCCCATAGGGTTTTTTCTAGTAAGGTTTTAACGAGGCATATGCTCCAACAATTAACATCCAAGGGGGAGTGTTATGAATATACATGCATATGTATGTTGTGGATGTCCATGAACCTAATTAAGATATGGATAAAATTGATGACTAGGTTCATTCATACACATTAACCTATGTACTAAGTTCATCCCCTTGTATTTATGGTGATGTATCTATGTGCCTATAAATAGGTCACTTCCTTTGTTTTGGATAATAAGATGAATAAGAACAATTTCTCCCTTTCACCATATTCTCTTGTTCTCTCTATTCTCTTCTCTTTTTCATACTTCAATTCTCTATTCCCTTACTTTATTTTGTTAACATTTCACAACAAAAATCTCATAATTTTAAAGAATAAAGGTATTGCCATCCTTTTAACTTTCTCTTATCTTTTTATAGGCAGTTGAATCATCTTTAATTTAATCAGATCCGCAAAACCAAAACTATGTAAAGTTAAATTTAGTTATTTTAGGAATATTTTTGACATTTGAAACGTCAAATTATTGCATTCGAATCTTTGACGAAATGTGTAGATTATCGAAATATTTTTAATAAGCACTTGAATGATTTCAATTGAAAAAAGAAAAATTATATAAAATTGAACTTAGACAAAGCCAATTTTAACAAAACAATTGACCCTTTATGATATGACAAAAATGTCCACCCATTCAATGACAAAGAAACTAATCTCCTAAAAAATCTTAAGAATTTCAAGGGAATTAATGGCATTCCCGACATTTCCAACTCCCTCTTTATATAATTTTATTTTATTTATTATTTATTATGTATACAATTATATAACAGAATTTTGACATAATTTTCTAATTCTCTTGTCTTAAAAGGGCCCTCAATGGCATTGATTAGTGATTCAGCTTTGTGTGGAGTAGGATAGTATCATTGTTTTCCCTTGGAAGTATATATGTCTTGATTGAAGCCGAATGTCCATCATGCTTGTCATTTTGATAGCATCTTCTTCTGCCTCCTCATTTTCCTTTCTTTTGTTCTTATTTAAGTTGCATTTATACAAGGATACAAACACATATAGATATGTTGATCCACCCTATAATTCCGAATCTGTCAACATCTGTTAAACAGCTTTTGCACAAGACAAACATATATTGTTCATCATTTTATCAAACTCTTCTAGACATAAAGAGAGGAAAGGAGATGGGGCATGATGGGGTATGGTTCATTATAGTCTATGTCGATTTTATTGTTATTTTCTTGTAGGAAAAATATTACTACTACAAAGCAAGGTCAGGGAGAGAAATGATTAAAAAGTTTTAGAATTTGCTCTCTTAACAATATTGAGAAGTATAAATAAACACCTATTCATCCCACAATTTTTTATTCGTTTGATATATAATAAGTTTTTTTTAAGAATAATATATAAGTAATTTACTTACGAAAAATAATTTTTGAACCCCACAAGCGGGTTAAAAAGTTGACAAGTATCCCATTTCAGAAGTAATTAATTTTTTAATATTTCAATTTAGTCTCTAAGAATACACATGTCACACTTCTAAACCGGCACGTGTAGTCTACTAAACTTCATTGACAGTGTATTGAATTTGTTGATACCTAAATTTACAATTAGGGGGAAACTTGTCCTCAAAAATGTTAGAACAAGATGTGTGGCTCAGATTTAATCTAAATCCTAAAGTTAGGTCAGATTTGATGCCATCCTTGTCATATTTAAATTAGGAAAATAATTTTATTTTCCTAATTTCCTATAATTGGGCCAAAATTAGTGATAACTATTGGAAAATGATAATTATTTTGTAATTATTATTATTTCGATAAATCATTGTCAAAAAAGAATTAAACTCATCTTGTATGATTTTTAATTCTGACTGAGACTTAATTCTTATATGATCGCCATCCTAATTTTGTGAAATACATAACGCACTACAGAAAAACAGTGAAATAGTGGCTTTTTTTTTTTTTACATATAGTGGCGTTTTAAATAACGACGTCTTACACGGCGCCGCTACAGGCGCCGTTATAACAAACGCCCTTATTTTGCGGCGTCTTAGTCCTAAATGCCGCTATATAAATAACGGCGTTTAAACGCCGTCAGATAGAGGCGTTTAGACGCCGTCATACAATTTTTCCGAAATCACTAAATTTTTTTAAAAATAATATATAGCGGCGTCTAGAGGCCACTATTTAACGGCGTCTAGACGCCGCTATCTGGACACGTTTGCGAAAATTATAGTTTTTTAAATTACATATTACGGCGTTTGGACGCCACTATTTAGCGGCGTTTTGTTCTGAAGACGCCGCTAAATAAGGGCGTTTTTTGTTTAGACGCCGCTAAATAAGGGCGTTTTGTCTTTTAAACGCCGCTAAATAAGGGCATTTTCTTCTATAGACGACGCTAAATTATGGCATTTTGTTCCATAGACGCCGCTATATAAGGGCGTTCTGAAACTTGACACGTCATCAAAATTCTGATAGCGGCGCTGTCAAACTTGAAACGCCGCTATTTAGTGGCTTTTTTTCAGCAACGCCCTTAAATAGTGGCGTTTCCGTACAAAAACGCCACTAAATAGCGGCGTTTCTATATGGAAACGCCACTATTTTGGCTTTTTTATTAAAAAAATTGTTTAAATGGTGTTATTCAAATCATTTACATTGAAATATATATAAATTGTTTATAATCCTTGTTCTTTTGTACAATAAACTAAACTAAAATAATTGTAAAAAAATTGAACTTAAAAAGATACATAATTAATTAAATTTAGCACTTAAGTTGAAAGTATCCCAACAAACTGGATAACTTGACAAAAACTCAAGCTTACTCTTGACATATACATTTTAAAATCTTTCAAACTCTTGCTAGTTATACTTGGTGAATTCTGTGCTTGCTAAGTGCAGCCAGCCGGTAACCTCCAAATCTGTAATTAAAGAAAAAATTAGAATAAGACTTGGCAATGGAAACTAAGAACAAAGACTTGGAATTTCAATTTTCTATTTCAGCCTAAATGGAACTTAGACATTTTAATACAGAATTCAATTCCTATACACAAAAATAAGAACCCTTGATCCCTTTAAGAACCTCTCATGCCCATATTATAATTAGACATGCAGCTCTTGTCACTCTTGAATGTACACCTTGATGAGGTACAAAGGAACATCTACATGAAAAACAGCAAGGACAGGAGCCGTACAATAGAAATAACTAACAAAAATGCCAAAGCAATGCTGTTATACATCCAGTAAAGAACGTTAAGAAAAAATTGAACTATATATATGCTCATTAAAAAAAATTAAATCAACAAAATCTAATTTCAAGGACATACCTAAACGAAAATATGTCAGCTAAGAGCAAAATACTGATTTAAACTTAAGAGCAAATGTAAACTAAGAACCCAGAATGAGATATGCAAAAATTAAATGAGCAGAAGTAATACCCTTCAATAAGTTCATTGAGCATTGGCCATAATTTGTCATCCCTGATCTTATTAATTGTAACAGATATCTTGTCAACAACTTGAATCGCAATTCTTATCTTAGTGGAAAGATTCCTGATTGCGTTTCAAGTTGAATCAACTTTGTTAGCTTCGACACCCCTTTCATCTAGTCGCTTCAATTTGCGGGATGAAACTTCTAGTTAAAGAGCATCGGAGAGATTAAAAGACTACTAAAAAAAGGCGTAGGAGCTCTTAATCCAAGGCATAACTAATGTAACCGGAAAAACAAATTACAATGATCACAAGATATTCCTGAATGGGTGCAGAAACAACTAAATCAAAACATAAACCGCTATTTACGTTATCCATGAAAAAAGTAACAAGATGCCACAAGATGAAGGCCTTCAAAGATGAATATCTTACAGCAGTACCGTTCACATAAATGGTTCCTTAATCCTTAATGATATATAAATCAAATTAAACTAAAGTATGGGCAGATATTTAGCTAGAGATAACCAAGCAGATTCTACCACTCTAAGCTCAAAAGGATAACAGGACCAAATATAAAAGCCAAGAGTAAATGACAGGAATCAAGTAGTTCATACAGCATTTAGAAAAAATCAAGAAATTGACATTACAAAGACCAAATGGGTAAAGGATTTGGCAGAAACAGATACCAACTTAAAATACAGTCAATACATCATCAAGAAACAATATACATTTACTTCATTGTAGAGTTTCTTCTCCCAAAGATACAACTTCTGCAAAGTAGAAGAAAGGTTTTTGGTTTTCCTGGACAATTCTTCACTGAAGTCTAGAAAAGCTGGATCAGTGTTGTCAGCCGAAGAGGAAGTCTCAGTAGTCTTAGAAGTAAATGGCTGAGATGATACTACCGATAATGAAGGAGTAACTACATGCAACATCTTGAGATGATATTACCTTATTTTTTACTTGTGATGTTTGAGTTGAGGAGAGAAATTCAGCAGGAATTCCTTTCTCCTTCAATGCCATGACTTGGTTTTCCTAATGAGCAAATAAATTCCAAAACTTAGAATGACACTCCAAAGCTAAAATGTGAGAATAAAAAGCTCAAATATCATTCTCAATGAAAAGATATATAGCCAAAAAGGCATCCTGCTAAAATAGAAGGTTATCACTTGGTACTCAAGATCAAAAGTAATTAGTAAAGTTACCTTAGTCATTTCCTTACCTGCAAAACCGGTAAACTTCTTAATTAAGATCAAAAAAGTTTTTTAAAACCATGGATCACCTCCCTGTATTAGGTTGGAACAAATTAAGCTAGTGAGAGACCAGATTCTCAGTTATAAAAGAAAGACACTCATATGCAAAAATATGGTTCTTATACATATAACATTCTTTTAGAAATATGCAGCAAAGACATATCTACTTTGTTATTTACTGCAACAATCACTAGATCTTTTTTTTTCTTTATTTAGAAAAAATGGCATCTTTCAGCATGCATTCACAAGAAAAAAGAACAAGGAAATTTTAACATGAGAAGCCATTAACAACTGACTAGACAATTATCTGCACAAATCAACTAATAAAGTAAAAATCAAAAGGGGTTTTCCCTTGAATTCATGCCTTGATAATTGACAACTGAAAATCACTGGGGAAATCACAAACCATCTAAGAATCAAGGTCATGAGACCAAAAGATAGAAAGATTTCTTTCAAGTATCATAATTTTCTCCAACCAGGGCACTAAAAAAAAGGCTAGGTTTAATATATCAAAACCAAATTAATTTCCTACCAGTCGAATAAGACTTCAATCAATACTCTTGAGCTAGGAGGCAGAGCCTGATAAGAATGGATGACAACCTTTGAGTAATTCTTTTATCTTGTAACAAATAATTAATATATTAACAAATATATGAAGACATGAACTTGAACAAACAAGTAAATGCTTTCTTAAACAAGCTACTTACTTCTAAAGCATTGATTTTCTAAGCTCCCTCTTGGCAAGTATTCATAAACTAGGAGTCTGTTATCTTCTTAACAACAATATCCAATCAATTTAACAAGATGGGGATGCCTCAATTGTCCAAGAAAGATGGATTTCATATATATATATATATGAAAATAGCAGCTTCATATATATAATTTAATTATCATATTCAACCAAGGAAAAATAATTTTCTAATAGAACAAATATCACATGACAGTCATGGATATTTGTATGCATCATATTAAGTGAAGTTGCTTGCAATGTACCTTCAACACGAAGATCTACAATTAGCTCATTAAGTAGACCAGATTGCACTAAATCCTTGTGCACAAGAAGAGTTTCCTACCAAAAGGAAAACAGAAGCACTATAGAACCATTCATTGTGATAAAACAATCTGAAAATGCTCAAACAAAAATAGGTGACGAGTTTAAGACTAAAGACAAGCATCATGAGCTTAGTTGAACTTATGTTGAACTTGAAGCCCTTTGCACCAAATCTTTTAAACTGCCACTTCTTTGACAAAATACTTGTCTCCAATGCATCTTTCAATGGCAAAAACGACAAGATATTCTCTATAACCTCAGTGGGCAAAGTACTAATTATATCTGAACCGGAACTGCAATCTTGCTTCTTCTGACATGATTATCACAATAAACAATAATTATATGTAATCCCAAATCCGGAAAAAAAATATCACAGCAAGCATAAAACACATTACCATACAACATTGAAACCCAAAACCAAAACTTTGACTCTGTAAAAAAAAACTAAGAATTACTGGGTTTTGGGTTTCATTGTACGAACTAATTGTACGTTGCACTATTAAAAATCCAAGCAAAAAAATCTAGGGTTCTTGAAAACTAAGTCTAAAACACACAAAATCACGATGTTTAAGATTTCAGTTGGAGCAAAATTAAATCATATTAGTTCCCAGAGAGTGAATTCGAGAAAAAGAGGAAAAGATAGCTTTCAATTTTTCTTGGGTTTCAAACACAAAATTTGGGGCTTTTCGATTTGAAAGTGTTTTCCTAAAAATTGAACTATGGGGTTTAAGGGAGAGGGAGAGTGGAGCTCGATGGTAAAGTTTTGAGCCATTTCGACGGCTAGTTGGCCGGAAATTTCGAGTTCAAAGCCTCTGGTTACAACGGTGGTGAAGCTTCAAAGCCTCGACTCCAAAAGAGAAAAGAAAACCCTCGTCTTAGAGCTTCCTTCGAAGCGGAACAAAGTTGCACTTCAACAAACGGCGGGGACTCATAGCAGGCGGCTGAGCAACGGTTGAAGGAAGACTCGAAGAAGAAGGTCGAGGAAGAAGATAGAAGAAAAAAGAGAAGGGCTCGTGAAAAAAGAAGATAAATAATCCTCTAATTATTTTAGGGAAAATTTTCCTGGGAAATAAAAAACAGAAGAAACGGAAGAAAACAGGAGACCTAATAATTTCAATAAGAGAAAAGAAGCGAAAGGAGAAAGGAGGAAGAAAAAAGAACACTTAGAAAATTTCAGCTATTTCGAATGAGAGAAGAGAAAAAGGCTTAAGCAAAATTTAGGTTATTGCTGGCTTAGGATGCCAAAAACGACGTAGTCTTCAAATAGGGGCATTTCAAATAGTGGCGTTTATAACACAAAAACGCCGCTAATTTAGAGGGAAAAATACATTTTTTCATATGGGAAAAACTCCCACCCTTTTTTTCTAATTTAGTGGCGTTTTAAAGGGAAACGCCGTTATTCTCAATTTGTAGAGAATCAAATAACGGCGTTTCATAGGAGAAACGCCATTATTTCCATCAAGAAATGGTGTTTTTATTAGTTTCACCAAATTTCTATTCTTTGGATAAGATTATATATAGCGGTGTTTACTCTAGAAACGCCGCTAAATAGCGGCGTTTCACCTATGAAACGCCGCTATTCCCATCAAGTAATAATGTTTTTAGTTTCGCCAAATTTCTATTCTTTGGATAAGATTATATATAGCGGCGTTTACTTGAGAAACGCCACTATTTAGCGGCGTTTTTAGGGCTGAAACGCCGTTATTCCAACAAGAAATAATGTTTTTAGTTTCACCAAATTTCTATTCTTTGGATAAGATTATATATAGCGGCGTTTACTCTAGAAACGCCACTATTTAGCGGCGTTTCATAGGAGAAACGCCGCTATTCCTATCAAGTAATAATGTTTTTAGTTTCGCCAAATTTCTATTCTTTGGATAAGATTATACATAGCGGCCTTTACTTGAGAAACGCCACTATTTAGCGGCGTTTTTAGGGCTGAAACGCCGCTATTCCAACAAGAAATAATGTTTTTAGTTTCACCAAATTTCTATTCTTTGGATAAGATTATATATAGCGACGTTTACCCTAGAAACGCCACTATTTAGCGGCGTCTTTTGTGAGAAACGCCGCTATTGTATTTAGAAATGTAATTTTCGCTTAAATTAGTCACGCGGAAATATTTTCCCGCACTTCTTTTTGCATATACCGGCGTTTGTGCTACCAAACGCCGCAATTTAGTGGTGTTTTTTGGTAGAAACGCCGTTATTTTCAATTTAAACGAATCAAATAGCGGCGTTTGAACGCCGCTAAACAAACGCCCCTATATTAGCGTTTTCTAGTAGTGATGCCATGTCAAAATTGGACATATGGCATGATATATGGCGCAATATGGCCTAGCCCAGACCACCCATGCCTAAATTCGATCACTATTGAATTAAATGCAACTTTGTATTTTGTTCAATTAAGGACAAAAGGCGAAATTGATAAAATTGAATGGGCTAGAGAGGTGTGATTCAAACAAGGGTTTTACCATTGTGATCCTTGACTCTCATAGATCATTCTGGCAAAATTTCATCTCATTCTGACTTAAGATGAAAAACTTATGTAAGTTTTTTCAATTAATGACAGTTTTGGGTGTGAAACCAATTTCACCATGACAGACAGCTCATTTTCGACCGAGATTTTTTCTATTTATTAATATGATAGCCGAACACTATTGGACAAATTTGGACTCAATCCGACTCAGTTTGCAACTTTTGCATTTCTTTCAATTAAGGACGGAGGCTTTCTACCCTAATTTAGTCAAATTTCAATCTGATTTCTGTTATGACCAAATTAAGGGCCAAGAATGATCAATTAATGGTTAATTTCATGGCCTAGGAGATTCTGGTCGAATAGGAGGTCATTTTGGCTATTTTGACAGCAAATTAGCATACAGTGCAGCACAATCAGGACCTGAATCAGTCTGGATTGCGTCAGATTGGAGTCATATTTCGTCCAAGTCATATTTGAGAAGGATATAGCCGGCCTTGAGATGGTCATTTAAGGTCGATCAAAGTTGAAAGTCATTTTGGAGTTTCCTGAAGATTTTCTGAGAGGTCAGATTGGAGAAGCAATTAAAGCAGGACAGGTCAGATTGAAGAAGACATTTAATGAGCAGACAAAATGCGCTGGTCGGCCTTGGCAGCTAAGCCTAGGCCGCCCCCTATATAAAGGGACTTCCCCCTTCAGTTTTAAACAGATTTCTACAGCCTCAAATTTGCTCCGTGCAAAAACTAAGCTCCGCTCTTATTTTCTTTCAGGCCCTGCGCCACTTGCTGCAGCAACTTTGCAAAATTCATCTCTTTTTTCAACACGAGTCAGCCTCGTTTCTTCAATATTTTTCTACTTCAGTTTCGTCTCAGGATGTTAAATAAACTCTCTGCGAATTTTTCTTCTCTTTCAATTTCGTCTCAAGACGTTAAACATTTACTTTTCTCTTTTCCTTATGAATAACAATCAGCTTGTTATTTCCAATCAATTTTAAAAGTAAGAAATCTTTTTAAACGTTTATTTCTCAACAGTCAATTTGGGATCGATGATTTAAATGCTCCGGTGTGACATTGATCCAGTTCCCGCGATTCACTCGCTCTGATTTACTTTTATGCTACACGCACCAGCAAAATGCTTTCACAACCTCTTTGTCATTTTCAGCAAAATGACTGGCACGCCCCGCACTGCTATTAAGTTTTTCACAAAAAATCTACCCAAAGAGATGTTTAAGAGATTTTTGGCACAACATCTCTTTTTGGCACGCCCGGTGGGACACAAAATGATTGTCTTCTCACTCTGCATTTGTTTAAAGATTTCTTGCCCTATCTTCTTTGCAAAATTTTAATTTTTCTTTCGCAGATTTGGTGTTCGCTTAGTCAGGCTCGCACCAAACCATTTTCTTCTCTCCAAAACGGCGCCCTCACTAACCCGGACCACACCAATTCCTCTTTTCTGACGTCGAAGGTGTCCGCAGAGACGGTCCACACCAACGACTACCTTTAACGACCTGAAGCCGAACACAACAACTTATCTTCCTGCATCCGTCGTTTTAAAGGTTTTCTTTTTACTTTTAATCCTTTTTATTTTTCTCTTTTTTGCAAGGTCTTTCTGCCAAATCATGCCTCGAAAAAAACAATGATGGAAAACGACCTCAGGAGTCACCGAGTCAAATCAAAGACTCCAGAGCCGACCCATCTGAGAGAGCAGAGTCACCTGACCCTGAAATCTCTATTTGGCGAACTCTTGAAGCCATTGCGATGACTCTCAACAAGATCGACGCATCTCAAGATCGACTTGTCCAAACTTTAGATCAACAAAGATCTGAATCACAAGCAGCATCCAAAACCTTATTAATAGGATGGAGGTTGGACTTGGGGGGCAAAACCAACGACTTGGTGCCCTACCTGCGCCACCACCACCTGAAAACGTTGTAAACGACATTGTCCAGGATGCTAATAATCAGCAGGTGCCACCTATCAGGCAAGGTGTCGAACAACAAGCTCTGGATGGGGAGAATGTCGTTGCACCTCTCCCTGATCCTGCTTTGAATCTTCCTGAGATGGTCGCTGACAATATTGAGGAGGCTAACAATGCTGAACCTCGTGTCGCTGCTTATGTCCCTCCACATGTCAGAAATGGCAATGGGAATGGCAATGGCATCAGGAACGACAATTTACGCCATCGTCAACAACAACCACTTCAAGCTGGAGCACCCATACCTAATGCCCCAATTGAGGCACATGGACAAGTCAACCAGAATCATATCAGAGAGATAATTGAAGATATGATTGGTTCTACTTTCAGGAGGGTTAGCCGACCATCATTCCATAAACCATACGCCGAGGAGTATGATCGAATTCATCCACTCCCTCGAGGTTATAAGGTGCCTGACTTCACAAGTTTCTCAGGAACATCAAGTGAACAGTCCACCTTAGAGCATATCGCTTGCTTTACAGTTCAATGTGGAGAAGCTAACTCTAGCTACCACAAACTGCGGCTTTTCCCAAACTCCATCACTGGGGCAGCTTTCACGTGGTATATTAATTTACCACCTAACTCAATGAGAACTTAGGAAGAAATGGAAAGAATGTTTCATACCCAATTCTATAGAAATGAACCTGAAATCTCCATGGCTGATCTATCACGCCTATACCAGAAAAAAGGAGAGTGGGCTGAAGATTACTTGGCACGTTTCAAAAAATTAAGAAATCGATGTCGTACTCCACTTCCTGAAGAAGAGTTCATGCGACTAGCTCATAATGGGTTAGACATGGAACTCAGAAAGAAGTTTGATGGAGTAGACTTCAGAGATTTCTTTGAAATGTCGAGCAAGGTGGGCAGATATGAAGCTTTGTTGCGCAAAGATCATGAAAGACAAAGTTCATCTTTTGGCACTTATCATCAAAGCTGATCGACCCATTGAATGCCCCTCACTAGTCAAAGCTGGCATAGGTCATTCACAAACAGAAGAGCGTCTTGCTATGATGTATCAACGTCAGGCAGACAAAAGGCCTAAT
This sequence comes from Corchorus olitorius, assembly GCA_001974825.2. Taxonomy (NCBI): domain Eukaryota; kingdom Viridiplantae; phylum Streptophyta; class Magnoliopsida; order Malvales; family Malvaceae; genus Corchorus; species Corchorus olitorius. The sequence goes on from AWUE01013211.1 coordinate 26,816, forward strand.
GATGGAATCAGAACTTATTCCTTTGAGGTATCAAAGACTAACGAAGTTTTTGATTTCTTGTTTAAGTCAAGGATGATTAAACTTCCACCAGGTCATATTCTTCCATTACCAGATGACCTCAAAGGCAAAGAGTAGTGCAATTATCATGACTCATGGAATCATGCCACCAACAATTGCACTGTGTTCAAAAACATAGTGCAAGAAAAGATTGATCGTGGCATCTTCATGTTTCCTGAACCTCCTAAAAAAGATATGGGAGTCGACAAAATCCTTTCCCTGCTCCAGTGCATATGACGACCGTCAATTTCTCAAAAGATGGTCGAATAATCCAAGAGGCAAGGATCGATGAAGTCATGAATGATGAGCCAACAAGCAAGAAAAAGAGGTCAAAATCGACTACCACGTCTAGTATAACCGAACCTCAAAAGGCAAATAAGCTCGATCAGTACTCCACTCCGAAAGATCAAGCCAACAAACTTACGGCCAAGACAGTAAATGATTATCATGATCATTCTAAGGCTCCAAGGTTGGTCATAAGACAAAGTAAGACACCTAGGAGGAAAATCGAATATCCATCATCTGATGTTGCGATGGATGATTTTGATCAACCACCAGAGTTAGAAGCAAAGAAAGGAGTTCCAGAGATCCTCTTGCTTCGAAAGCTAATGACAACCCTAGATATTGGAAAGATGAAATATACTTTCCAACTTCCAAGGAAAGTCAAAAGAAATCTCCTTCAACACCATCTTCATCTTTGGTACATAAACAACCAACTGGGGGCAAGGCTCAGATTCACAAGATGAATCACTACTTGCAATATACCCCAGAAAAGCTAGAAGTGAAATTCGGCCCTGGTTGAATCAAAGAAAAGTTGAATACCGTGCTACAGCCATCAATAAAGAAATACAACTACGCCACAAGCAGGTCAACCAAAATTCAAGGCCTCGAATGGTCAAGCCACCTTCTAAAGTCAAAAATGGCGTGTGGCGTGAAGTTCAACATCCCAAGTTTCCTATCTGAAAGAAAAATAGAAATACTTGGAGAAGGCGTGAGCTAAGAAATAGAGCTAAAGCTAGGAAAAATGGAGCTGACAAGGAAGATGACAACAAACAAGAGTTGGATTTGGCCAATCAATCCAATATGGCCGAATCCACCAAGAGGCAAAAGCTTTTTACCATCACATCAAGGACAATTGTCCGTGAATTGGTAAAAAGAGGCTATGATTGCCATTGAAGATTCTAAGCTTGATGAGCGTGAGCTCAAGCTAAACCAAAAGGAAGCACAACTTCATGATATGTGGCAATATCTGATTGACATAGTCCATGGCAATGAAGAATATTCAAGCCATGACTTAGCATCAAGAGCCCAGATGAATGAAGTAGATGTGCTACTTTACAGACAAATGGCTATGGATGCACTAATCATTGAAGATGAACCTGAAGAGGAAATATTTAGTGAAGATGAAAAGGGGTCCTATTATAGGAATTTTCCTTATAGTGCATTACAGAAAAAGTTTGAAACATGCCCGCCATTTGAAGTCACCAACAATTTGCTCAATATTGAAGAGAATCTTCCATATTGGCAGATCGAAATTTTGCTTGAAAATGCAAAGTTGATCATAGCCAAGGAAGAATTCAATAAAGAGCGAATTGCACATATTTAAGCTGAAAACACCCTTATGGCAAAGCAACAATCAAATGACAGCATTGCTCGTGAATCGCTTAAGCAAATTGCAATGAGGGAAAAAGAAGAACGTCAAGCAACTGTTCTTGATGAGGATATGTGTCGTAACGTGCGGGTCCGGGGAACACTATCGCTCCGACTTGAATAACTGGAGTCGCCACTAACCAATTTCTAGGTGTGATTAGTCACCTATTTACCATTAAAACCTAGTTAGGTCCCACGCTTGGCAAAAACCTGACTAAGCCTACTGATTTGATCTTCTAACCTAAGTCTAAGTTCGGGAGTCCATTACGTTCAGGGAAGGATTAGCACCCCTGAGACGCCCGTCAAATGACGGTACCATTAGTCTAACCAGATTTTATGTGGGTCAAAATGAAATTGGTTGATTTTACCCTAATCTTGCTTATTAAGAAAATTATTGAAATAAAATAAAAAAAAGTTATAGATAAATAGCTCTAATAATAAAAAAAATCTTTTTTGGCCTTTTTATGTCTTTTTTCTAATTAATGCATGTCTGCAAATGATGAATGCAAAATCAAAATATTAGACCAATTCACGTAGTCTTGGGTTATTGAAAATTCTTTTCGAGACATATGCACGGAACTCCGAAGCATCCCGAAAGAACCTTCTCATCCTTAGAGACAACGAGCCCTGAAAACTCGATCACTCGTGAAAGCCCCTTCTTCTGAAGACTACAGTTATTGGCTATTTTAGTGGCATGACAATTAATAAATAACATATAAATTAAAATGCATAATTAAACATGGATGCATATGACCTAACCCTAATTTAATTCTGACTACCCTAAATTATTTAAAAATAAAATAAATTAAACTCTTAAATTATGAAACTAAAAAAAAAAATTGGACTAAGTTCTATCCAAGGCTCACGTACAAGGAAAAGTATCACATACTGCAATTTAATTAAAAACAAATTGTTATATATTTATATATTACATATTAAGAGTAAATATATGGAATCAACGTGCATAAATATCAAATAAAGCAAAAAACAAAAATAATCTTAAACAGAGATCAAATTAAGAACCAAAGGATTCAATTAAAAAAAACAGAAAAAAGAAATTGGTGAATAGATCATTGCATTCAAATATAAAAATAAACCTAATCGAAAGAAGTGAAGAATACAGAGCCATGAAAGGACATTATACCAAACTGAAGCAAGTTGTGACGTTGATAGCTTTTTCACGGGCTAAAAGTCTTTTTTGGTAAGCGTGCTTCCTTTCTAAGCCTTCCTCCTTTGATTTCTGATCAAGACCTCGTGATTAGCAAAGCCAAAAAGTCAAGCTCAAGCTTTTTTCGTTTGCTCTAGTTTTTTTCTGCCAATCAGCTCTGATGAATTTTTTTAACCTAAAAATCTGACCTCCCCCCATGAAACCCTAGACTTCATTAGCCTTTTATACCCTAGACTCCTTCCTTTTTTTTTGTTTGGACTCAATTTAATTGAGTAAAAATAAGCCCACTTCCATAGACCCATACTAAATTAAAACAAGAGCCTCAACTTGGACTAAACATAATGGGCTTGTCCCAAAATTAATTAGCCCAAATTTCGGTGTCTACAATATGGACATTGATGTTAGCATTCCTAACCAATTTCCATCCAACCAGCCTTCATTTGACCAAGAAATGGAAGAAGGCGCAAAACAGGAAAATGATGAGCAGTCAGCAAATGAAGAAAAATCTTTGCAAGCTGAGGAATTTGAAGATAAATCAGACTCAATTTCCTTCAGATAATTCATGGTCAATCTTCATTGTCATGCTCTCACTTTACCTTGTTCTTTTGCAGCAAAAGATGGCAAAAAAATGGATGATTACCATCCACCCCCTGTCGGGGATAGCAAAGAAGTGATTGAAGTTTCTCAGACAATCATACACTCGTGGGGCAACAATTCCGAAGATGCTAAGGCTATAGTTTTTACTAAGCCTGATGAAACATCTACATACCACATTAAGCATTTGTACATTAAGGCTTACGTTGATGGTATTCTCATAAATCGAGTTATAGTCGACAACGGAGCAACTGTTAACTTGCTTCCTTTTTCCTCATTGAAAAAGATTGCCAAGTGCAATGACGACTTGATGCCTTCAAATGTTACTGTCAGTGACTTCTCTAGTGCCGTTAAAAAGACTAGAGGGATACTCCCTACACAATTAACCGTTGGCTCCAAAACTTCCATTACAGCATTTTTCGTAATTGACTCTTCGTCAACTTACAATATTTTGCTAGGAAGAGATTGGATTCATGCCAATTGGTGTGTGCCATAATCTCTACATCAGATGTTGATATTTTGGAATGGCACAGAAGTTGAAGTGGTCAAAGCTGAAAGCAGACCATTTAAGGTAAAATCACATGCAATTGATGCAAGATTCTACGATGGAATAGTTGGATCTGTCGGGTTCATGGGTCAGGATAAGAATGGCCGACCATACCCTATCATTTTCACCAAGCAGATTCAACCAGAAGCTTTAAAAGAAGCAATGGAAACATTGGTGCGTCCTGATGCCATAATTCCTTACAAGCCACTCCCATGTTCTCCTATTATTGAGGAGATACCATGACTCCATAATCAAGGAAGAAAGAAGCGATCGATAACGCTTTTAAAAAATTGTCGATTCATGCTCTAGAAGTGAAGCTACAAGAAGTGGAGAATTCAGCCACCCCATCAGCTAATGTGGCTAATCACACCAACATTTTCGATGAGATCACCATGGATGAACTTGACCGTGCACCCATGAAACTTGATGATCTCAAAGTCGAAGTGCAAGATCCCTTACTAGAAGTTGATCTTGGTACAGATGGCAATCCAAGGTTAACTTGCATTAGTCAGTTATTGGACGAGGAAGACAAGCCGCACTTTGTTGCCCTACTAAAGGAATACAAAGACTGTTTTGGTTTGAATTATGATGAAATGCCTTGTTTAAGTCGAGACTTGGTTGAACATCGCCTCCCAATCATTGAGGGATATCGACCATATCAACAACCTCCTAGGAGAATGCCAAATGATGTCATACTTCAAGTTAAAGAGGAAGTTGAAAGGCTTAGCAAGGCTAAATTCATCCGCACCGCAAGGTACGTTGAATGGATTTCAAACATAGTCCCAGTAGTTAAGAAAAATGGTAAAATTCGAGTATGTGTTGATTTTCGCAACATGAATTGTGCCACTCCTAAAGACGAATATCCAATGCATGTTGCAGATCTTCTGGTCGACGGAGCCGCCCAATATAAGGTTTTATCCTATATGGATGAACATAGTGGCTACAACCAGATCTACATAGCAGAGGAGGATGTCTCAAAAACAGCATTTCGATGCCCTGGCGCCATTGTAGTTTTGAGTGGGTAGTTATGCCTTTTAGACTCAAATATGCTAGTGCAACCTATCAGCGGGCAAAGAATGCTATTTTCCATGACATGATTGGTAAGTTCATGGAAGTTTACATCGACGATGTTGTGGTTAAGTCACATAATACTCTTAACCACCTCGATCATTTACGACGCTCATTTTAAAGAATGAGGCAACATGGATTAAAAATGAATCCATTAAAGTGTGCTTTTGGCGTTAGTGCAGGTAACTTCCTTGGATTTTTGGTCCATCAACGAGGTATCGAGATAGACCAAAATAAGGCAAAGGCTATTTTACGAGCCCAGTCGCCCGCCAACAAAAAAGGACTCCAACGATTCCTTGGTCAAATCAATTTCTTACGAAGGTTCATTTCCAACACTACTGGTAAAACCAAAGCGTTTTCACCACTGTTGAAGATGAAGGACGGAGAAGACTTCCAATGGAATCAAGAGCATCAAGAAGCTTTTGAGGCGATAAAAAATTACTTGATATCGCCACCTGTTTTAGTTACTCCTAAAAAAGACAAACCTTTATACTTATATATTTCAGCCACAGCATCGTCCATTGGATGTTTATTACCTCAAGAAGTAGAAAAGGGAAAGGAACAAGGAGCGTATTATCTTAGTAGGACTCTTACTGATGTAGAAACCAGATACAGTCCTATTGAAAAGCTTTGTCTGTCGCTCTACTTTGCAGCAATAAAGCTTCGACACTATATGCTCTACTTTAACGTGTGCATTATTGCCAAAACTGACATTGTAAAGTACCTGGTTGACACGATCTCTACTTAAAGGTCGACTAGGGAAGTGGTGTTTAGCACTTTCTGAATTTAACCTCAAGCATATTCCTCAAAAAGCCGTAAAAGGCCAAGCTGTTGCTGACTTTTTGGCCGACCACCCTTGTCTAAACTTGGGAGAGGAATTCGAAGATGCTAATGAAGTTATGGAAGTCTCTTTACCACCCTGGATCTTAGAATTTGATGGATCAAGTACTGCACAATCAGCAGGTGTAGGAATTGTCATCACATCACCATAAGATGACTGGACCACAATTGTCTTTCACTTAGACTTTGATTGTACTAACAATCAAGCTGAGTATGAAGCGCTCAATATTGGTTTGGAATTACTTAGAGAAATGAAGGCATCCTCAGTTCATATTAAGGGTGATTCATCATTGTTGCCATATTATGCAATGGCAGTACAATTATTGGACGAGTTTGACAATGTAGGCATTCAGCACATACCCAGACATCAAAATGAAGGGGCAAATGTCGCTGCACAACTTGCATCTGGCATTACCTTTCAAGATGATATCTGGAGGAAAGTGGTAAACGTTGAAAGACGTATTTTACCATCCACCTTTAAAAGGGATAACATGTTCGATTGGCGGGAACCTTTTATCGAGTACTTAAAAGATCCAAGTGGGAGGTTTGATCGACGTATTAGAACCTTGGCCACACATTATGTTGTCTTGGCCAATGAACTATACAGAAAAGACCTCGATGGAGCTCTTTTAAGATGCTTGGATAAAGACGAAGCTCGGAAAGTTGTCAAAGACATACATGAAGGCTTGTGTGGCGCACACCAAGCCGGAAGGAAAATGAGATGGCTTGCACGTCGTCACAACTTTTACTGGCCGACTATAATGAAGGATTGCATGGAATTCGCCAATGGATGCCAACAATGTTAGAAATATGGCCCCATTTGGAGGCTCCCTACCGAAGAATTGCATCCATCATCAAACCATGGCCTTTCAGAGGCTGGGCAATTGATCTAATTGGCAAGATCACCCCACCGGCCAGGGGAGGTGTGTGTTTTATTATTGTTGCAACCGACTACTTTACCAAGTGGGTGAGGCAAAAGCAATGAAAAGCACCACTCATTCAGATGCCAAAAGTTTCATCAAATAACACATCATTTATCACTTTGGAATCCCGTAAACGATTACAACTGATTGTGGTACTAACTTTGATGGAAAAATTACAAGTGACTTGGAAAGAAAATTTGGCCTCAAGTTTGTTAAATCAATACCCTATTATGCGCAAGCTAACAGGCAGGCCGAAGCTTCAAACAAAGTCATGATCAGCATAATCGAGAAAATGCTAAAAGATAAGCCAGGCAAGTGGGACAAAGCATTGTCTAAAGCCTTGTGGGCTTATCAGATGTCACAAAGATCATCCACTGGAGTAAGTCCATTTAGTTTAACCTATGGCCACGAGGCTATGGTACCTATGGAACTATTAGCTAAGTCGGCTAGGGTCGCTTTTCAAAATGACTTACAGTGGTATGATTACAATGACGCTATGATGATCAAGCTTGAAGATTTAGAATCAAAAAGACTTGATGCATTAAATCATCTGCAAGCACAAAAGAAAAAGGCAGAAAGGTACTATAACAAAAAAGTTCGCCCAAGAAACTTTATCGTAGGCGAACTAGTTTGGAAAGCCATTTTGCCTATCGGTGCTCATGTAGACGGAAAGGGAAAATGGTTACCCAAATGGGAAGGACAATTCCGAATCAAGAAAGTACTAAAAAATGGCGCTTATTGGTTGGAAACAAAAGACAACAAATCGCACCATAGATTTATCAATGGGCGATGTCTTAAAATATATTATCCGAACGATTGGGAAGCAAAAAGTGAACCTCAACCTGCATTTGATTCATTACCTGAGGATCCTGATGATTTGGCCATGAGTCAGCTTACGACCATCAACTTTAACAACGTATAGTCAACCATTGGAAACGCTTCATGGACTTAGTCGCCCCAATTATGTTTTCGCGGCTTTTAAAAATAAATAAAATATGTTTATTACCTTTATTAGTAATGGAAATATTAAGTTTATTTTTAATGATAATAATGAAGCAAAAATCCATCGCCAAAATCATAAAAGCGTTTTGGAATTTGCAATTTGGCCTTGATTAAAGTCCAAGCCGAAAATCTTAAGTTATTTGGAACTTTTATTGGTTGCAAATAAGTTCTTTTGCAACCAATTCCAAATATAATTCCTAATTGGATTAATCTTTATGTTTTTAATTTAAAAAGCCATTGGATTAAATTTTTGGAATCAAGTTATTGTTGGTTTGTAAAAATGACCACTTAATTGAAATTGAGTTGGCAAAAATTAAATACCACCAAATAAATTAACAATCCAAAATTTAAATAAAACATAGGGTTTGGCACTGTAACAAATGTCATCCTAAAATAAAAGGCTACTTATAGTTGGCAAAAATACAGGCCACCATGATCAAATTAAAAATTGTTCATGAGTAAGGATAGCTAAAATTAAGGTGTTGAAGGGAAACACGGGCTTTCGGGGCAATCATAGTCTTCAAAAGAGACTTCATCATCCTCATGAGATTCCTTGAAATTATTAATCTCAAAGATGTCTGGAATTTTGCCTTTCCAAGAGTCAAACATCATATTCAGAGCAGCTTGATGAAGAGTTTTGGTTTCTATCTCCTCATTTATCTTGTCAACATTAACTTTGAGGAAAGAATCAGCAAGCTCTTTGATATATTTGCTCTTGGCTATTGTTATCTTCTACCTATTAGCAGCAAGGGTGGAAATCTTGGCCTCAATATCAGCAGTTTCAGCTTGGAGTTTGTTCAGTTGTTTCTTAAGTAAAAATTCTTGGCAGGAAGAAAGACACAACTCTTCAAACTTTATGATCTCAAGTTCAATAGTACTCCGACAAGTTGAATGTTCAGCTTTAACCATGCGAATTTGATTAATGATCTAGTAACTTCAGCATATTCAGTAGCAAACGACCTGAATACATCAGGGAAGCTACGCCAAAATTGAGCAAGGTGGGGCTCTAGCCTTGGAGAAGAACATATGATGTTGATATCTTCAACAATTGAATCTGGATTCTTCATAATTGAAAGATTGGCATGAGTGAGGAAGGAGTTAGTGGCATTAAGTGCCATCTCCAAATCTAAATTAGATGGAGTTGCGCCAGATTCAGTTACTGCTCTTTTCACTACATAAAAACAAAATAGTCAGAAAAGCATGCAAGTCATGTTTGATAATTTTGTTTTTATCAAAATTAATTATTTTTTGCTATTATTTTACATAATGGGCCGAATTAATTAATTAATTCCTAAAAATTCCAAAATTTTTGGCCTAAATCGTAATTAGGCTGAAACCTATGGAAACCCTAGGGATTAAAAAGCAATTTTGCCACCCCATGCAATTAGGGTTGGCAGCAAAATTAGGGTTTGGTACTTCATCCAATTTTGATCATAATTTCATGCAATTAACTATATGATTTCATGAATTGATCTAATTTGGTGCAATTTTTGGCAAAATTAGGGTTTATTCCGAAAATTAGAGACAATTTGGACTAACCTAAGCCTAATTGTTTCAAGAAAATTACATGAACATGGTAACATGTTCTAAACCCTAATTATTCATCAATTTGGCATGCTTGCGTGATGCACCTATTTAAACTAGATTATGCCGCATATATGCACCAAATTAGCTCAAATTTGAAGCAAAATTCAAGAATTAAAGCTTGTACCTTGTGGAGATGCCGAATTGGGTACTACCACCTTTGATTTCCATGGTGTTTGAGCATAATTTTGAGTATAGGGGCTGCTGGCCAAACTTGGTGATTATTCTCTTCCTTTACGTTGCAATTTAGCTACATTAAGTACAGTTAAGCTTTGACTAGTATTGATTGATAGTGGTGATTGCTGCTTAACATTGTTTTGGCCATCAAAATTGTTGTGTTGGGGTGTCATCTATGCTTCAAAGTTGCTGCAAATTTTCGAGATTGGCTAGGGCGATAGGGAGGTCGACGAGGATGAGCTATAGGAAGGGCTCAAATTCGACCTAGCCTATATATATCAAGCCCAACTCCTTTAATTTAAGGAATTATGCTTGAGGGGGGCCTTGTTGATACCTAAATTTACAATTAGGGGTAAACTTGTCCTCAAGAATGTTGGAACAAGATGTGTGGTTCAGATTTAATCTAAATCCTAAAGCTAGGTCAAATTTGATGCTATCCTTGTCATATTTAAATTAGGAAAATAATTTTATTTTCCTAATTTCCTATAATTGGGCTGAAATTAGTAATAATTATTGGAAAATAATAATAATTTTATAATTATTATTATTTCAATAAATGATGGTCAGAAAAGAATTAAAGTCATCTTGTGTGATTTTCAATTCTGACTGAGACTTAATTCTTATATGATGACCATCCTAATTTTGTGAAATACATAATGCCATGTCAAAATTGGACATATGGCATGATATGTGGCGCAATATGGCCTAGCCCAGGCCGCCCATGCCTAAAATTGATCTCTATTGAATTAAATGCAACTTTGTATTTTGTTCAATTAAGGACAAAAGGCGATATTGATAAAATTAAATGGGCTAGAGAGGTGCGATTCAAACAAGGGTTTTACCATTGTGATCCTTGACTCTCATAGATTATTCTGGCAAAATTTCATCTCATTCTGACTTAAGATGAAAAACTTATGTACGTTTTTTCAATTAAGGACAGTTTGGGGTGTGAAACCAACTTCACCATGACAGACAGTTCATTTTCGACCAAGATGTTTTTTATGGTTTTAATATGATAGCCGAACCCTACTGGTAAAATTTGGACTCAATACGACTCCATTTGCCACTTTTGCATTTCTTTCAATTAAGGACGGAGGCTTTCTACCCTGGTTTAGTCAAATTTGAATCTGATTTCTGTTCTGACCAAATTAAGGGCAAAGAATAATTAATTAATGGTCAATTTCGTGGCCTAGGCGGTTCTGGTCGAATAGGAGGTCATTTTTGCTATTTTGACAGCAAATAAGCATTCAGTACTGCACAATCAGGACCTGAATCAGACTGGATTGTGTCAGATTGGAGGCAGATTTCGTCCAAGTCATATCTGAGAAGGATATAGTCGGCCTTGAGATGGTCTTTCAAGGGTGATCAAAATTGAAAGTCCTTTTGAAGTTTCCTGAAGATTTTCTGAGAGGTCAGATTGGAGAAGAAATTAAAGCAAGACGGGTCAGATTGAAACAGACATTTAATGAGCTCACAAAATGGGTTGGACGGCCTTGGTAGCTAAGCCTAGGCCGCCCCCTATATCAAGGGACTTCCCCGTTCAGTTTTAAACAGACTTCTACAGCCTCCAATTTGCTCCGTGCAAAAACTTAGCTTCGCGCTTATTTTCTCTCAGGCCCTGCGCCACTTTTTGCAGCAACCCTACAAAATTCATCTCTTTTCGCAACACGAGTCAGCCTCGTTTTTTCAATATTTTTCTATTTCAGTTTCGTCTCAGGACGTTAAATCAACTCTCTGCGAGGTTTTCCTTCTCTTTCAATTTCGTCTCAAGACGTTAAACATTTACTTTTTTGTTTTCCTTATGAATAACAACCAGCTTGTTATTTCCAATCAATTTTCAAAGCAAGAAATCTTTTCAAACGTTTATTTTTCAACAGTCAATTTGGGATCGATGATTTAAATGCTCCGCTGTGACTTTGATCTAGTTCCCGCAATTCACTCGCTCTGATTTACTTTTGTGCTACGCGCACCACCAAAATGCTTTCACAACCTCTTTGTCATTTGAGCCCTGCACTGCTATTAAGTTTTTCGCAAAAACTCTACCCAAAGAGATTTTTGGCGCAACTGAATTATTTCCATCGTTTAAACTAAGCCTTGGTCCGAATCATCAACAAAGCTCTTCAATTACTCCATCGATTGCAAGTAAGCTGATAATTTTGGAATTGATGGGTGAATGTTTGCTCAAATCATCACCAAAACTTTTCAATTGCACATCGATGATCTTCATGTCTTCAAGATGAGTTCGAACAAGACCCATAAGTGCATCCTTGAACCTTTTAGCTATTGATCTTGTCATAGGACCCCCGATGGTAAGCTTAATGGATCAAATGGCATCTTCTTGGTGCTTGGTTAAATCTCATCGATATCTCCATGGACTCCATGTGTCTTCATGCTTCCTTGCAGCCTATTGTCATTTTCAAGTTCATGATCAACCCTGGGTGCATCAGTTCCGTAATCCACTCTGCTTCCTCAACTTATAATAAGCTATAACAACCGAGAATAACATTGTCATTGTTGACAAGAAATTTCTATGAAGTTTCCTCCAACTGGGATCGATCTTTGAAATCCAAAAGAAAATTTTGGATATTAGATCAGTTCTAGTTGCACTTGCATGAAACAAGAAACAAAACGAGTTACAATAATGAAAATGACTTTCACCCCTTAATCAACGTAAAGCGAAACGAGAAAGGGACAGACATAAAAATTCTAGCAATCATATTCATAGCAAAAGTTTGTCACATTGCGCAAAAGTTGGTCTTTCAACACAACACATGCATGATCTTGTTTCCATCCGGTTTCTTTGTGTGTTTAGAATTTTCATTTTCCAATTACCTTCCAAAATTTAATCTTGATATACTCCATTCTTCCATATTCTAAAATATTCTCAAGTCAGGAAATATACAGATATTTTCCGTCAAAAAAATTTTTTATCAGAATTTTTAGTCTCGTGAAAGAAAAAAATAAATACCTATGGATGAGATAATGCGCGTTCAACTCCGAATTAGTCAGAGTCCAATACACTCAGTGGCGTAGCCAGGGGCATTTTTGAGTGGGGTCAAAAACTTAATACAGGTTTGGTCGTTACACAACATATTCTTGTTGCCATTTTCTAATTTTATGTTATAAATTTATAATATAGGTTTGGTCGTTAATTAGACATACAAAATAATTAGATTTAAGTTATTTTTAGTGTTCAATTCAATGTCTAATATAGGTTTGGTTGTAATTTAAGGTCAATCGGTGGCCGTATTGTAAATTGAGATCAATATGTGATGGATTAGATAAGTTAACAAATTAGAAAATTCTTATTGTATTTGGTTAACCGTTGATTTTTCTTTTAATTACATTCGTAAAAAGTTGATCACTCCTTATAAAGAGAGTATATATTAAGGGGTTTTATATTCGAGTTAATCGAGTCAATCTATTTTATTCATGAAAACATTCAAGAAGTTTAATCATTTAATTCAAAATGTTGTTATAATCTAGTGTAACACATATGAAAGGTAAAACTAGTATATATATTTAAATATAGAAATTTTATATATAATCTTAAACCATAATTAAAATCCTTACAAAAGATTAAGATGAAAATACTAAGATAAAAATCTAGATATAGTTTAAAAATATGGGTTAAATGTGAAAATACTCAATTCTTTTAGTGGGGTCAATATCCTAAAACTTTCAATTTATAGGGTCAATATCTTAAAATTTTCTTTCAAGTGGGATCAATTTGTAAATTTACCTTTATTTGTCTATATATATTTTAAAAGAAATATAAATTTGAGTACCATCGGGCATTTGGCCTGGTGGTAGAGTACTGGACTGTTAGTTCCAGCATATACCTGGACCATGAGGTCTTGGCTTCAACTCTCACGAAATGTGAGTTTAATTTGTAATTTGTTTATTTGGTTTGTGGGTAGGTATAGTTTCTAGGTTTAAGAGTAGGTGTTATGAGATTTTAATTGTATTTATTGGGAAAGGGGTTTGTTTGTTGGCTCATAGATTAGTATTTCGGTAATGTAGCTAATCATGTAGCGGTGTACGGGTCATCCTGTGCGTTTGTAATCTCAATCTCATTAATCAAAAAGTTTATTTCTCAAAAAAAAAAATAATTTTGACCCCACTCCTCAATACATGGCTACGCCCTTGAATACACTACTTGATACCGGGATTTCATTTAGATAGAAAAAAGTACTTGGAAAAACTGTCAAATCCTTTATGGATTTCTTTTATTATGAAATTTGTCAAACAAATAGATCACCTATCAAATAAGAGGCCGTGGAGACCAGTTAAACTCGAATATATATATATATATATATATATATATATTACTAGTTCAAGTTCTCACCGCTTCAGCAATTTTTTTGACATGATCATATGGAATGACTGCCTTTAGGTTAATTTCTATTTATATACAACAGTATATGTGTCTACTAATTAATCAGACAAGGAGCGTGGATATGTTCTTATTTTGATCCTCTTTCTTCTTAATTTCTTTTTCTTTTTGGGTTTGTGATGTATATATTTATACTCTTTTATGGGATGAGGACCTTTTTAGTCTCCCATGAACATGTGCCTGCCTGCCTCCATCACCTTCAAACATGGTAGTGGATCATCTCACACCAAAGACAAACACCTAAAAGGTGTGGGATATCTTCAACAGTGAGTGCATGGAATTTGATGAGTATTGCCTATGGGAGCCACGTCACCCACCCATTTGGTTTCAAATGGATTCATAACATAGAATTTCCATGCCCTCTATGTCCAACATACACTGTGGGAGAGAAAAACAAACAAAAAGTTACCAAAGAAGAAGTTATAAGTGGTAACATGTCACACACTAGAAAGAGTAAAGATATCAAAGGTGTAATTTACAACAAAAAAGCTTCCATGGAATTTACACATGCTTTGCAAGGAAGGATCTAAAAGCCACATGGATTTGTTATGCTATTTCTTTCTTCTCCTTTTTTTAATTTATTTATTAATTAATATTTCTTTTTGTTTTCTCAACTTTGTAAGAAGTCATATTAAATCAAAGAGTAAAAAAAGAAGCTATATCCTCAACAAACCCTAATCATCAATTGGGATGTTGGGCCCCTTAGTGTTGGGCATCTTTTAATCCACAACCCTTAAAAATTTCCCCCAAAGTTGAATAGTGATGGCTCAAGAAACAAGCCATGTGAGTGGGGAGACTTATCTTTAAATCCAAAAAGAGAAGTTTGCCTGGGCAAGTCCAAAAGTCAAAGCATCAAATCTAAAAGATCAAAAGTCCTTTGCTTTTTAAAAGAAACCCAATGTGCAATCAATACATTGTAGCCTTCATTTCACGTAAGCAGTAAAAACAAGATGTAATGCACGAAATAAATAAATCTAAATTAAAGAAACAAAAGCAAGAAGGGAACTGGCAGGGGGCCAGGCCATGGTTTCTTGAGATAGAATATGTTGGATTTAATTTCATTTTAATAATATTTAGCATTTGAAATGTGATTTCTTCCTCATTATAACACCTTCCGAATTGGGAAAATATGTTAATATGCAGCATGTGGACGTTTGCATTTGGTTTTGAACATATTCATAAAGGCGGCTAATAGGTGGGCATTTCTTTTGCATTGGGCTCTTTCATTAACTAATAGAAAAATCAGCTAGTCTACCATATTTTTTTCTAAGAGAAAAATAAGAAGATGGTTCCATGTGCTCTAATTCATTACTGATAGCACTCCCAAAGTGTTTCAAAGAAGGGTTATCTTGACGTAGGTCTGCTTTAATAACTTTACCAAAAAAAAAAACGTAGGTCTGCTTCTGGCCTAAATCAACCTAAGTTAAATGGAGTCTCTAGCATCCCGATTTAAAAATAAAAAATGAAACTTCATACTCATAGTACGAAAAGAGAATTTTTGAGGTCCTTATACTCATTATGCCTGGCATTTTATACTTCAGGCAATTTCAGGTTTCGAAATTTTTCATGGTTAGCCTAGTTTAGGTCATTCAATTCTTAGATTTTAATTAGGATGATTATTTGAGCAAACCTTTAGGATTCATATCAAGTTCGAGTTTGAATTTATTTTTCTTGGTTTAACATGTTTGGACATGTATTTACCTGGTGGTTTAGAAGGTTGGAA
Source organism: Corchorus olitorius (assembly GCA_001974825.2). Taxonomy (NCBI): domain Eukaryota; kingdom Viridiplantae; phylum Streptophyta; class Magnoliopsida; order Malvales; family Malvaceae; genus Corchorus; species Corchorus olitorius. The sequence continues at coordinate 42,545 of AWUE01013211.1, forward strand.
AAATCATGCAAAGTTGCAGGTTTGACTCAATAATTTATTTTCAATATCAGTAGTAGAGGTGTTCATGGTCGGGCGAAGCTACAATTTATACTTATATAGCTTGTCCAAGCCCGGCCTGCTCCGGTTAAACGGGTCTCTACTTAAATTCAAGCATGTCCAATTAAAAAAAAATTATCCAAACCCTGTCCATATTATTTAAAATATATTTATTATTTATATTATTAATCTGTATATATATTATATAAGATAGTAAAGTTTAATTAACATATATATTTTTATATCAAAACAATTAATTTACACAGTTAATGGATATTTTAACTAATCAATCAAATTAAAAACAAAGAAAATAATATAATTATTTAAGTCTACGGGTCGGTTCTGGCAAAAAAAAAACTATACGGGCCGGGCTGGGCATTTATGGCTAAGACCAATCCCGGTCCATTTTGTAAATGGGCCTTAAAATTTTGTTTCAAATTTTTATCCAAGCCCTTCCAAATATCGGGCGGGCTTACAGGCTTGGCCGAGTAATCCTGCATTGAACAAGTCTAATCAGTAGATCAAAATTTTTATATTGTGAAGATAGATATATAAGGCACTTGGATTGTTGGCTCAACTGATAAATGCATCGAGCCTGAATCGCTATATCCTAGATTCAAGTCCAACCATATGTGTGTGTTGGACATTTGGGTTTTACACCCATGATGATCCAGCCCAGCAAAGGAATAATCTTGATAATTTAATTAACATTAAATTAACAAGATAATTAGAAATAATTAGAGACAAGCAGGGCGGCCTGCGCTTGCGTTGCAGTCATCTTCTTATTAGGGCTATATTTTTTGTAGTCGGTTAGTAAGCAGATATTGCATTGGCTCTAAGTTAATCAGTTAGGAGAAACTCAAACATCAAAACAAATCATTCGCATATATAAAGCAAAACACATGGTCTCTCTTTCATTCTAAAAGTGCATTACCTAAATTCTAGTACTCCATCTCTAGGTAATTCATCAGAATAAAGCTAATATTCTACTCCATCTCTAGATAATTCATCAAAATAAAGCTAATATTCTACTCCATCTCTAGATAATTCATCAAAATAAAGCTAATATTAATTGTTACTTGAAATGTATGTTGATTATCTAAAAAACATAGTACGCTGCAGTCATTTTTTAATCTTGATTGTAATTGTTAAATTAATGAACTCGGGTAGGTGGAAGAATTTGTCTTCTGCATAAGGAAGGCCTAATTTTTTGTAGTCAGGGAGCATGTATAGTTGTAGTAGGAAAATTGAATTAGTTGAGAGCATTTGCAGGAGCATGTGTAATTTAACAATGCATCAGAAAAATGATTGTACTTAGCATTGGAAATGCGGAAATATACTAAATATAAGCAACTAATAAAAACCTCAATAAAAAGGAAGTCGAATGATAAAAAAAAAACTTTTTGTAAAATAAAAGAGGAATAAGGAAATGTTAAATTTAAATATCAAATAATATAATCAACAAATAAATCCAGATTTACCTCAAAATGCTGCGGTGAGAAGTGAAAGCTCCCCACTTTAAGTTATGCTATCCTAAGGCGCTGCTAAATTAAATGGAAAGATCTTATCAACGTCCACCTGAAAATTTTAGGAAACAAAACGGACCCCATGTGAAACCAATTCAGAGAAATGTTAGGGAAGAAGAAAACCACGCAAATAGAAATGAAGACGAAAGGAAAACAGAACTGGAATGTCAATAGTTTACCCATGAATCAATCATTATTGCAAATACATTTATAGCGCCAATCTCTTGGAATTTCGGCAGAGGAGTTGAACCGGTAAATCCTAATATCCACACACAATTGATATGTAATTAAAACACACTTAATCATAAATATAAATATAGTAATTTACAAAAAAGAGCAACAGGAAAAGTAAGGAAGGAAATTCATCGAGAGCCTTTTTAGTCACCCAAAAAATGAGAAAAGACCAAAAAAGCCAAAAGGAGGCTCCACATTAATCCTCAATTTGGCCTTTAAGTAATTTCCATAGTCACTAAAAATAATATATTGTATATTATTTTGTCAATCGGGTTCAGGTCAGGTTCGGGTTTGGGTTTTTAATGCGGGTTTTTCTCAGGTCGTGTTCATTTTGGCAGCTCTAGACCCAATCCCCCTTTATCGTTGTTGTCCATTCTTAGAGAATCATCGTACCATTATTTTATCCATTATATGGATATTACGGTGATTTGGAAAACAGAGAGCCTTCCATATTTTCGGCCGGAGAGAGGTCTACGATAGGGGGATCCACTCTCTCCTTATCTATTTATTTTCGTGATGGAGAGGCTGTCTCTGTCACGCCCTGATCCTAAAGCCAGGCCTTGTGGCGACCGCCGTGTTGCCTTGAAATAGGTGACAGCCGATCACGCACTCCAAGGATCCACGAAGCATTTATCAGTACAAATAAAAATTTAAAATGACCATAAATAATAATAGTAGTAAAAATTATAATAAACAAAAGAGACGGGCATCGCGCCCGACCATTAAAGACATAGACGACGCCAGCGGACCCTTCACATAGTGAGCATACCTCTGATTAGCAGATAAGACATCCTAAGCCATCACTAGCAGAAATCGATAAAAATGTAACTCTTTCTGAAAACATAACAAATGAAACGGGGAGCGTACACGAATGTACCCCGTGAGTGAGCCACCCTCAAAAGAGGATTTGAAGAGGGTAGGGTGCACTCACAACAAAAAACAATTAATAAAAATCAAGTAATCAATAAAACCAGATAGTATATCAAAACCAAGTAACAAAACCAGTTCAATCGTATGAAAACCATGGGCTGCCATAAAAACATATCCGAAGTGACTTTGACCCAAGTCAACCTCCGGAACCGTTAGGAAAAATTTCATAATATCATAACATTAGTAAAAATCATGCCCGTCCCCCTGACGTTGGCCTGGGTTCGGCATCGCGTGTTGGCCGCAACACACCCAGTTTGGCTCTCCCATGCACACGCCAGTGGCTAGCTTGCGTGTAAGCCTGGAGCCGACGGACCATGTGGATCCATAACACAATAACAACGGTCCGCCAAACAAAACCAAATACTAGCTAGTATACCACCAAATCAAGCCATACGCACTTCCTGGATTGCGTCTAATCCACGAGTCCCCGTATGCATACCAACAGTTCAAAACCATTTTCAAGGATCGCGCATGCACTCAAAAATCGTTAAATAAAATCATTTATAAAAAGCAATTATATAACACAGTAATAAAATAGTTCGTCAACGGGTTCTCCGTTGAAGACATCCTACTCACAGTTCTGGGGACTCGTATATCCCCACGCAGTCAAAATCTCGAACTGGGCCACCATCTCCGTTGACTTAAATGTTCAGTTTCAGAACACGTTCTGGATTCAAAATACTCTTTTCGGAGGTCTAATGGTCACTATTGACCTCTAGGGAGAAAAAGGTAATTTCCATATGCATCAGGGGCACAATTGTCATTTTTTATACTCATATACAGAATCTATGTGCTAAAAAACAAATTACGTAGTTACTAGGGCAAAATTGTAAATTTATTCCCACGAGGGTAAAACGGTTAAAGTCAATATTGATCGGGTCAACATGTTGAATCTGGACCTACCTGATATTGGAATGGATTCCAATTAGATTGGATTAGGTTTGGCTTTTAAAACAAATTGGGCTTGGATTTTGGGTTGAAGAAAAACAAAACCAAGAGACATGAAAGATTGGGCCAAGTATAGAAAGAAGGTACTAAGGTCCAAAGTCACCACCAAGTGAATAACTAATTACACATAGTGTGCAACGACCAAACGTCCGACGGCAATACCTCCACCGTTCGGGCTCCGTTCACGGCAAGCCTTATACGGTGTAAAGCTCATTGAGTTTGTTACAAATTTCTAGTTTTACACTTTTTCATATTAAAAGTATTACATGGCTAAAAACACCCTTAAAGTTGCTGTCACCTTATCTACATAATTTTCCAGATTTTTGCAGTTTTTAACCCAATTTTGATCAGTCAATAACTCTTCCATTTTAACACCAAATTCACCCTATTTTTTGTCGTTAGAAAGCTTGAGATGTCTACTTTGATTTCATCCATTGCACTGAAACCTAATTTTGTCTCAAACATAATCAAAATTCAAATTGAACCAAATCTGTCCAAGACTCATACCCCAAAGTGACCGAATTTTCAGTGCTGAATAATGTGAAAATGTTGGGGAATTGCAAGAAAGCTATTTCTGGGAAAATTGTAGAGGGCAACATAATCTACTTAAAAACCAAATTTGAGATGAAACGGAGTTTATTTGCGCCTCCAAAATATAGAATTAGAGAAGCATGAAGAATGTTTCTATGTGCAAGAAGTCTAACTCTTGTCCAAGTTCAATTCTAATCAACATTTTAAGTACCCATAGGTTCTATTCAACTTACCATGGTAGTTTCCAGAGTCTATAAACTTCAACCATGAAATTTCTAAGCTCAAGAACATGTAAATCCGACCTAGGTATAACAATTACATTATTAGTGGCTAAAACTCCACAAAATCAACACAAGTGAAGTGAGATTTCATGAATTTGAATTACTTAACCTTGGAGGAATTGAGACCGATGAATTACAGCCCCTTTTTCATGTAGAATATTAGCTTCAACTTCAAATTTAAAGGATGTTTGAGGTTAAGAAGGGAGAGTGCTTCATTATGAAGCCATTGCATGTGACATGCAATGGATTTAGAGTAAGCAAACTTTGAGAAAGAGAGCTTGGGTGTAAAGCTTCAATGGAGGCTTAGAGAGAGAATAGCTGCTGGAAAAATGCATAAATTGGCTTGCCAAGAAAAGTTTGGTTACTTTTTATACTAATTGCAACCAAGTCCTTCAAGCTTTACTAATTAATGAAATCACCTCTTCATTTAACATTGTCTCAATTGAACCCTTGCTTCCAAGTCCTCAATCTTGTCAATCCCATAACAATAGTCCCTAATTAATTTACAAAACGACTAAACCGTTAAATAATGTATTTATTTATTTTTCATTATTCGAAATTACTAGAATTAATTTGGCACTCGACAAAATTCGTTGCTTTTATTTGATCCTCATTCAACACAACTAACTCAAATCCTCAAAACCAATTATTAAATGTTGATGGCTTCTCTAGTCCAACCTCGTCTGTCGCTTGTGACATTAATCACATGTAGCTTAAGTAAAAAGATGAAATTACCCTTAGTTCTAGTGTATAGTGTTACAGTCTCACATGATTTTAGGAAATGTGGAGATGAAATTATGGAAATCAGTTAAAGTTTCGCAATCCGAGCCTGCGATGTCACATTTATTTTTTGCAGATGATCTTATGTTGTTCAATGTTGCAGAGAAGGGACAAGTTGGAGTTGTGAGAGATGTTTTAGCAGATTTTTCAAAAGCATCTGGTCTTCAGTTAATCTTGAAAAATCGAAGCTGTTGATTTCTCCGAATGTCCCACGTGATAAGGCTAGGTGTTTAAGTAGATTATGTGCAATTCCTTTAGGTTCAGAGCTGGGAACGTACTTGGGAGTGCCAATCATTCATGGCCGAGTTACTAAGCATACTTATAAGCATGTGATTGATAGAGTCCTTGGTAAATTGGCTAGTTGGAAAGGAACGGTATTGAGCTATGCTGGTTGAAAGATGTTGATACAATCTACTTTGATTTCCCTTCCAATTTATACTATGCAATCTGCCTGTTACCGGTGGTGGTGTGTAATAGATTGGATTAGTGTAACCGAAATTTTCTTAGGAATGGGGAGGCAGATAAATCTCATGGGCTTTGGTTGCTTGGGATCGAGTTTGTCGGCCTAAAGGGAATCATGGCTTAGGCTTAAGGAAAGCAACGAGTTCTAATATAGCGTTGCTGGCTAAAACAGGTTGATAACTGCAAACTCGAGCTCAAAATTTATGTACTGAAGTTTTTCAGAAAAAGTATTTAAAGGGTAAACAATTTGTAGACTCTTTAAAATCTGGAAGATGCTCCTTTACTTGGTGTGGGTTATTGCAGACCAGAGATTGTATTCGGCGTGGAACCCGCTGGAGAATAGGGGATGGTAATGGAACTAAGTTTTGGACCGATTGGTGGGTTGGCCTTAAACCTTTGATTGAGTCCGTACAAGGTGAGGAAGTGGTGGTGGATATAGATGTCAATCTATCCTCTTTTATTGGTCTACAAGGGGAGTGGAAGTTGGAACCGGTTATTGCTTCTCTTCCACCAGAAATTATTGCTGAGATTCGAGCAACTCCATTATTTTTCTCTGTTCCCGAGGGGGATAGATGTGTTTGGGGTTGGGATAATCTTGGTTAGTTTACTGCGAGAAGTGCTTATAGTGCGTTGATGCATCATGAGGCGGATGATGAGTGGAGAGGTAAATGCTTCGAAGCTACCTGTTCTGAAAAGAATCCGCTTCTTTTGCTAGCTTTTATTCTTGAATATTTTAAACACTATAGAGTTACTTTAGAAGAAACAGCTTATTCATGAGCCGTTGTGTCGGCTATGTGTAGGGGAAGCATATTTTTCGTTTATGTCCTTTCGCTAGAGGCATTTGGGAATGTGTTGGCCGGAGATTCGGAATTGTAACTGCTGATAATCAATCATTTAGACATTGGATGTATACCAATTGTGCTAAGATTACTCAGGTACATGATGGGTTCTATTGGAGTTCTTTCTTTCCCATTTTGTTTTGGAGTATGTGGAAGGCCAGGAATGAGCTGGTTTCAAGTGCTAAGTCTCTAATAGCGGAGCAAATTATCTCTTATGTAGTGAAACTTACAATAGAGGCGGGACAAGGTTTTTTCCATTATAAGGGTCTGGGTGTCTCTTCGGGTCAGCTATTTAAATGGAAAACTCCACCGGCTGGATGTTTTTTCCTAAACTCGGATGGCTCCCAACGACATATGGACAACCATGTTGCTACCAAAGGTCTCATTCGGGATGTTTCGGGCAATTGGGTGGCTGGTTACATGGTGAATATTGGTGTCACCAATAGTCTAGAGGCGGAACATTGGGGTGTTCGTCAAGGCTTGTTTTTAGCAAAGGAAAGAGGATACTTCCCCTTAATTGTCGAATTAGATACAATTGTTGTGGTCTATTTTTTAAAGAGTTCCTTGGTGAATTTACATCCTTGTTACACCTTGGTCAGGGAGTGTTTGGAGCTTATGAAAGGTGACTGGATAATAGAAGTCAGGGATATTTTTCGGGAAGGAAATCGATGCGCAGATTATTTGGCAATGTTAGCCCATAATATCGATTCGGGAGTTGTTCTTTGGGACGAACCTCCAGTGCAGATTCTCCCATTGTTACAGGAAGATAAGACCGAAATTGGCACTTTGCAACCATAGTCGCTACCTATTTTATCTTTCACTGTTCTTTTGTAGAAAAAAAAAATGCAAGACATTTTCCTATTCAATTGAAGCCTAGGTACTTGAGGAGAAACGCACAGTTTGAGAGAACAAGGAAATTTACTATATTGCATCTTAAAATTTCTCAAAGCCCATATTGGATGCTAGCCACTTTGATGAAATGGATTTACTTAGAAACCCAAACTTAGAACCACAATGGCCCATTATTTGAATGGTTCAGAAATAAGAAATGATGAGTTATAAGGTCTATTAATCTTTCAAATAAAGGGCCTAAAATGTGGCCAGCAGGTACATGTTATTCCCACGGGCCTTGGGCAGTGAGAATCTTGAGTCATCTCCTACAAAACTGTATGATTCAAACCTCCCTTGCCTTTTAACTAGCCCCCAATTGAAGACTATACTTCCTTTACATTTAACCCCCACATAATATTTAGTCTACTAAACTCCATTAATGATTGTTTATTCCGATTGCATTGAAATTATCACATTTATTATAAAATAGCATAACTCAACTAGTAAGTTTGTAGCAAAACAAAAAGAGAGCCTTTCTCTATTAATGAGAGTGATTCTTCTTGTTGTAGGAGATTTTTCTATCTTTTCTCTATTAATGAGTAAATTTGCAGCTTTCTTTTATCTTTTCCACTGGACCTTCTCGTTTACCATTTCTATTTCTTGTTGGTTTTATTTTCATGGAGGACCTTGTGCTCGGTCTTGAATTAAGTCGATTCGTCATCCAAGAATAAGGTTATAAAATCTACAATGATTGTGAACATTATTCTGTTGAAAAACCATTGGATTGGGGTTAGGGTTGAGTACACAACCGACTAAATGTAACCGACTATATTTTATAAATTGTAACGAACACCGACCGCCAAGTTATTGAAGGCGCCCATAACCGACCGCCATCGGCTATAGTCAGTTTCGGTCGGTTTCGGTTTCCTGTTATAGGCCTAACAAAAATCATTAGAAATGTTAAACGAGTGATGAAGATAATGTTTGTAATCATGAAGAGAACCATGAGGATCTGAAACGATGAGAAAAGAATCAGAAATTGCCATCCAATTCACTAAGATTTCACTGGCAAAAGAATTCTATATTCTGGAATGGTTTATAAGCTAACTCAAATAACTCAGATAGTCAGATTCCAAAAGGGATTATAAACATCCTAATCAAAAACTTTTATGGAAAAAAAAAGTTTAAGTAGGGGACAAACTTTCATACAATCATCCAAATTGTAGAACTAAACATACCCAGATCACAATGGAAAGATTGAGATCCAAAAATCTATTAACAGAAGTTTCCAATTAATAGAAATATTCAAGCTTAAAAGAGTTGACATCAATGTATGATAAAGCACTCATTTGAATTTTCCTCAAAATACACATATCAAATGCATGATACAATAAAAATGGGAAAAATAAGAAATTATTATGGTTTAAAAAAGTCCCATAAGCATAAAAAGGAAGTGTAACAATGGCAAAAGCAAAACCCTGATCACCATTTTGAAGAAAACCCAATAAAATGAGAAAGATCTAAGGAAAAAAGTAGAAGCTTTTATAAAGAGTGAAGAAAGAAACTGAAGATAGAAAAAGGGATATACCTGAGAAATGAAGAAGAAGTAGAAGTAAAGCCGAGCAAACAATAAGTGAAAAGGAAATCGGGACATATGGAGCATAACATTTAATATTGTACTAGATTATGGCTCGCGATTAGGGGTTGGAAATTTTTTGAAGGGATCTTTGTTAGTGTTATGAAATAGTGGACTTACCACACCACAGCAAAACCTAAATTATCTACTAGATTTTATCCCGTAGAATATTTGAATAGATTGAAGAGATACAAAGCGAATATTATCAACAGAAAATATCATCAGAAGATTTCAACTGAAAATTATATGGAGATTATCTGAACATTTAAGTAGATTATATTTAGAAATTATTTGATTATATAATCCAGATTTGATTTAGATTTTATCTATTTGGATGATCTTGTCCATTGTAACTTTCAGCTATAAATAGGTTAGTTCAGTTCAGTTGTAAACACACCTCATTTCTGTATTCCATTCTCTCTAGAGTATTAAGAAATTCTCTCTTATTTTCTCTCTATTGTTCTTCGTGTTCTTATTAGTTTTATAACACGTTATCAACACGAAAGCTTTGGCTATGCAACGCGAAGCTTCGATCTTCTGTTTAGGTTTGATCTTCCAAACTTAACTTTTTATTTCTAAAGTTGTTTATATTGTTTTCCTTTTACCCTTATAGTAAATAATATTGAAAATTACCTTTGACACCAGAAGTTGTCACTTTGGTAAATTAAAATTACTGCTAACACTAAAAGTCGTCACCTTAGTAAATTAAAGTTACCTTTGACACCAAAAGTTGTCAATTTGGTAAATTAAAATTACCTTTGATATCAGAAGTGTTACTCCAGTAAATTGTTGACACCAGAAATTGTCACCTTGAATTACCACGGTTAATTTATTTTTGACACCAAAAGCTGTCATAATTAACATGACTTATTTACTACGGTAAATTATCTTTTGACACCGGAAGTTGTCATACTAAGATGGAGATTATTTGCCTAAGTTGCAAATAATATTTTGGCACTCGAAGTTGTTATAGGCTATTCGGATGTATAGACAAATAATATTGATTAGACACCTGAAGTTGTCATACTAGACCCATGTGCTATCAATTACATGTCTAGGAAAATTCTATCTAAGGAGTGTGGATTTTAAGTGGGACCGTCTTTTACCGCTCCATTCTTTCCTAGGAATTTATCTGATGTAATTAGACAGAAATTTTTTTGCCATTTGACACCCGAAGTTGTCAATATAAGTGCAAATGAAAATATTGAGAAAAAGCATATTATATGCTTGCTTGATAGTGCTACCACACATATGTTGTTAAGTAGCAAAGAGTTATTTTCAAGTATAACATTGTGTAAAGCAAATGTTCATACTATATCTGGTCATGCTAAGATTATGGATGGCTATTAGAATACCACAATTATTTTGCCAAGTGGCACTTCTTTGCATCTTGAAGATGCATTATTAATTAGTAGGTCGAGGAAGAATCTACCTAGCTAAAGATGTAGACCGTAATGGGTAACATCTTGAGACAACAATTCAAATAAATAAAGATTTTCTATGTATCACCTTAAGATGGGCCAGAAGACCATCCATGAAAGGCTTGAAGCCTATATTACTGGGTTGAATTTTTTTCCCCCAAACGAGTTATTATTATGCCTTGAAAATTGAACCATGATATGTTCAGACTTTGGTATGTTTACCTTAGTCATTCAGACATTATGATGATGCAAAGAAACATCGAGAATATAAGGAGACACCCTTTGAAAGACGTAAAAGTCTTGTTCTCCAAGGAGTACACTTGTGAATCTTGTTCACAAGGAAAATATATCAAAATTATTTCCCAAGTACAAAATTATTGCCAATATAGTTTTGACACCTGCAGTTGTCGTAATAACATTGATTCCGGAGTCATCTATGTATTTTATAGATTATGGTAAATAGCAATAACTTTTGTATTAATGATGAGATGCCTCTCCGCAAGGCCTTGCTAATAACATTAAATGAGATGCTAATTTACGCTAATGCGTAACAATTATTGAAATAATCCTTAATGGGCCGTTATAGAGGCCATGAGAACACTGAAATAATTCCAATGGGCTGCCCTAGAGACAAGTATTATGGACCGTGATAGAGGTCATAAGCATGCTTACAAAATTATTATGAGCCCTTATAAAGATTTTGAGCATACAAATTATTTAACAAACTCGTATGGGAGGTGATGAATAGATGCTCGCTACTCTGGTATGATACCTAACGCCTGAAGCATGGTAGATTGATGGGATCAACAGATATAGTTCCTCGAAAAAGAAGGAGGGCGAATTTAGAATCTGCTCCAGATGAGCATGTTGATCTTTCTCGAGAAAATTAAGTTGCTCCTGATATGGCGCAAAATAGATAGCATAATATTTCACCTGTAGTGGCACAAACATATGAAAAGATCACTGACCCCGGGAATACTAGAATTTTCATTGTAATGAGATAATCATTGTTGATGCATTCGCTCTCTAAATCGTTCATAAAATTGTGAACGATGATAATGAATCTCAGTTCATAACGGGATGTCATCAAAGGTAAGATTGGCCTAAATGAGAAGAAGCAATTAAGATTGAGTTGGCTTCCCTTGCGAAAGAATGATGTCTCTGGACTCAAACCCATTGGATTGAAATGGGTATTTGTTTGGAAATGAAATAAGTTCATGAGATATATAACCCGACATGTAGCCCAAGGGTTCACTTAGAGAGCTGGGTTTGATTATAATGGAATGTATTCACTTGTGATGAATACGATTACCTTTCATTTTCCTTATGAAATTGGAAACATGTTATATGAACATTGTGATGACATGCTTATGGTTCAAAGGAGATAATATGCCTGAAGCATACACTTCATATACATATATGAAAATTCCTGAGGGATTTAAAATGCCTGAAGCATACACTCCCCGCAATTTATTCTCAAAAGTTACGAAAGATCTTTATATGGGTTTAAGCAATCCGGCCACATGTGGTGTCAACGCTTAAGTGTGTACTTAATTAACGGATCTCATCGACACATGTGTGTTTATTAAAGAAATTGGAAACCGGATTTGCTATAGAAGCAGTTTATGTCAACGATATAATTTGGAACTCCTAAAGAGTTGTCCCAAACTTCTAACTATTCGAAATGGAGTTTTAGGATTTGGGTAAAACAAAATTTATATCTTTCTGAAGCCAAAAGGAGTTAGCACCACCTGAAGCCACTCCAAGTCCTTCTACAAGCAAGTCCAAATATGAGTCTACTCCTTAAAAGTCTTCTCCAAGGTTTATCATGGATTCCTCAAGCAACAATGAAGAAACAGAAAGTGACTAGGATGCATTGATGGCTGGTCATTGTCGTCAAACAATCATAAAATAAAAACCTAACAAACTCTTGTCTAACAGGTAGATAGGGCAAGTCAGGATCGATCCCACAGAGAAGAAACAATCTGAATTAACTGTCACAAGACAACTAAGAAAGAAAACAGATTAAAAGCAACAGATTATAAGAAAGTAATTGGGTTGTCACAAAAGTAATTAAATAGAAAATAATAATATAAAGGCAATACTTCCCCACTTATCCCCACTTAAACATAAATTAATTATAAACACTATGGATCATAGATCAAAACATATCAATTTATAAGCACCATAAACATGTCTTTGGCAAGGAATCAGAATACTAGTTATTCTTCTTCATCCTAATTTCATAATCAATTATAAATCGGATTAGTACTAGTTATTCCTAATCAAACATCTTTTATCAATTACCAAAATTAGCTACTAGTTATTCACCAATTAAAGTAATCAATAAGCATTAAGATCAATAAAAAAACCAAACATATGCTAATGATTACTAGTTATTCACCACATCATAAGATCAATACTTAACCCAGTTTAATACTTCAATTACTAGTTATTCATTGAATATATCAAATCTTACTACTCACAATTAGATTCAATTACTAGCTATTTGTCAAATCTAATCTAGCAATAATCACTATAATTCCTCCTATTAAGGCTAGCAACTTAACAAGTTGAACTATAGAAATCTAAACAACAAATTCAGGGTTAGCATGAAAACTTTTTTATCAAAGAGATTAAATCATCAAATAAAATCCAGCCAATCATACATACATCAATCAAGTCGACATATGCATAATGAATTATCACTAATTCATCAATCCATTGATATAGAATTAAAGCACAAGATCTCACCATTGGTGTAAAATAATTAATTCATAACTTAAGGGTTCAAAGGGAAAAGTATTAAAGGAAGTACTCACTCATGATTGAAACAATCATGAGAGACATACTTACAAAACAAATGAGAGAGAGGTCAACAAGGGTGAGACACCCTAAGGATGTCGACGAGAAGAGGAGATTCTCTCCTTAGTCGACTTACTTCAATTGTGAGTTCTCAGAGTTACGATAAAGCCTAAGATAATCTTATGTATTTATAGGCAAACCTAGGACACATCCTACTCTTATGACATTTAATACCAACCCTTAGATGAGGCGGCATAAAGGGCAAGATAGACATCTAAATTCTAGTCCTATTCTAACTAGGAATTACATCAACTTTGTCTCCAAGTAATGAGCTTTGATTGGTTGAAGTATATCTTCATTAATTAGCATCCTCAATAGCCAATTAGAGCACTTCACATCATCAATTTACAGCTGCCAAACTGTCCATAGCTTATCCAAAGTCGGCTAAGCAATTCCTAAGTCAATTAGGATAGTTGATCAAATCTGTCGAGAAAGTTCAAGGGAAAAATCGACATTCTTCCCATCAAACTTAGCTCTCGAGGTCAAAAGCAAAGTTGTAGAGCTTGAAGTCAATTTTTCAACGGTGTATCATATGCATTTTTCTGAACTCTAGATCAGATGATATGATTTTTCTACCGAAACTGCACTTATGAATCCTTCTTTGACTAGGATTTGAAATTTCTCTAATCATCAATTATTTAGTGCATCATAATTTCTGATTGGTCTTGAAACTCATCTTTAGGCATTAAGATATGCGAATTGGGCCTAGAGAAATCAGATTTGGATCTTCAATAATTTAAGCTTCCTTATAGGGCTTAATGGGCTCCAATGGGCTCATGAGCTAAAAATGACCAAAATCAGTAATTTCTCCAAATTGATCCAAAATTGCTCCAAATCTTCATAATGTTAAATAATGGCTCTAAATGGTCTTGAAAACACAAATATGAGAAATATTAGGGTGAATAGATACTTATGACTACCAAAACAAGGCAAAATCATGTAGAAAATAAGCATTAAATTTGGTCTTATCAATGGCATTAGGCATTTCATTTTCTACATATCAAACATTTCATGCATTTCATATGCATTTTTATTTATTTTGGATTGTATTTCTAGATTCTCTATCAGTTTCATGCAGGAACTTGAACCTTTTTTTGCTGGCTAAAATCTCAATTTGGTACCAAACCTTTTAGGAAAATACCAACTTGTTAAACATATAATTTCGGATTATTAGGTACCAAACGTTTGAAATTTCGTCCAATTAAGTGTTTTTTTAGGTTTTCCGTTAGGCGTGAGAGACACGCGCCAGTGAGCACGTATCGGGTCAAAATTCTGTTAAAAAATTAGCCACGTGGCAATTAAATTATTAAAAAATTGTAAATAATAAATTAATAAAATTTTTTTCTAAATCTGAATTTCGAATTAAGAGGATTAAAAAAAGGGAACCCTTTCAGAAGTAAAAAAATAAAAAATGCCCCAAAAATATCGAAAATCTCTCTCTCTTCTCTCTTCTCTCTTTTCTCTTTCTTGGTTCAGGGCTTGAAAATCTGAAAGTTTTGGTTTCTTTAACCAAATCTGAGTCTCGATTTGGTTAAAATAGTGTTAATCGCTCGCGAAGATGTTAGTTCAGATAGATTTGGTTAAAATTTTAGGGCGAATTTGGGATTTTTCTGCGCGATCTAGGGTTCGTCGAAATCAAACCCAAATTTAGGGCTTTTTTTCAGGTAAGTCCATTTATTTAGTTATTTGTTGGGGTTTTGTTTTTAATAGCAACATTAGCATGTTTGAAATGAAAATGGGTAAAATGCTAGGGTTTTGAAGTCTTTAAATTTGTTGTTTGTGATATATATATCTCAATGCTCGAAATGTAAAGGTCAATAAAATTGCCTTTTTGTTGTTTGTCTGTCTTCCCAGATACTGTAAATTGCTTAAAATGGCTTTTGTTCGATAGTGTAATATAGTTCAATTTTTTGTCTTTAAATAGGTGAAAATGGCTTTTGACACTTCAATTATTAGATTTCATTATGAGGGTTTTTTTTCTGGTGTTGATGAGGAGTTGCAGTATGTAGGAGGTTATGTAGATAATTTGGTGTTTGACCCTGACAAGATTAGCAAAATTGAGTTTGAAAAATTATGTTAGAGTGCTGGGTACCAAAATATTTTGAGAATGTTTTATTAGAGGCCTGGGTTTTTGTTATGTGATGGATTGAAACCCATCATTAATGATGATTCCATTATAGATATGACTGGTGAAATGTATTTGAATGATGGTGTAATAGATGTCTATGTTGAACATGGAGTAGAGGATGTGCCTGACATTGCTGGTCTATTAGAAAATGGGGAAAATTTGGGTGATCCTGTTGTAAACTTGGGTGATCCTGTTGAGGATGTTGGGGCAAATTTGCAGGATGTTCAGGTTGAAGACAATGTTCAGGTACAAGATAATGATGATTTAGGGGAAGTTGACGTGAATGAGGTTAATTTGGAGGGTTTAGCTAAAGAAGATGTTGAGGAAAATGGTGAAAATGTTGAGGATGAAGGCCCATCTGCTAGGCCATCTAACTGTGTGGAATTTGATGGTGAGGGTACATCTGAGTTTCATATTGACAATGAATATGATGACTCAGATGAGCCTTTGGAGATAGAGACTGATGAGGAATTAATTGTCAATGAGGCTACAACAAGGAAAGGTAGATTTCCTCGGTATGATTCCACTGCTGAAATTCCTTATATCTGCAAAAGCATGCTTTTCAAGAACTCAGATGAGTTTAAGCTAGCTGTTAGTCTATTAGCTATTAAGGAGCATAAGCCTATAAAGTGGAAGAAAAACACTAAGAAATGGGTGAAGGGGATATGTGGAAATGAAAACTGTTCATGGATGATTTATAGAGCAATTAATAATGCTATAGAGACATTCCAAGTCAGGAAATTTGACAGGCATCATGATTGCCAGAATGTGTATGTGGGTAATCCTAGGTTAAGCACAAAGATTCTGACACAGCTTCTGATGAAGAAGCTAATGGCCCTGCCCTTTATGAATTATGATGAGATAAAGGCACTTGAATTGGCAGATTTTGGGCATGAAGTTTCTTTGAGTATGGTCAAAAGAGCAAAGAGATTGATAGTTCAAAGTTTTGTATTAAATTATGAGGAAGAGTTTGCAAACTTTTGGAGTTATAAGGAAATGATTTTACTGAGTAATCTAGGAAGTACTATAAAGATGGACACATTTAGGGCGGATCCTGATGGGCTACCCGTTTTTGAGAGAATGTATATATGCATTGGGGCACTTAAGTGGGGGTTTCTACATGGTTGCAGACATTTTATTGGTATAGATGCGTGCTTCTTAAAAACATTGACCAAGGGCCAGCTGCTATGTGTTGTTTCTAGAGATGGAAACAATCAAATGTTTCCAGTTGCATGGGCATTGGTGGAGGATGAGACAACTATAACATAGAGCTCGTTTATATAGTGTTTGAAAGAAGATCTTGGGATAGGAGATGGATTTGGCTTCACCTTCATGAGTGATCAACATAAGGTAAGTCATTATTTTTGTACTTATTTTGAGTATTCCAAGTTTTATTTATTAAATTTAGTCATTTATTTTGTTTATTTCTTATTTTGTGTACTAAATCATATTTGTGTGCTATAATGTGTTTGATGCAGGCCATACAGAGATCTACTGAAGATTGTGTCCCTTAAGCTGAGCACAGATTTTGTGCTCGGCATGTTTGGGTGAACTGGCAAGGTAAGGGGCATAGGGGAGATGAAATGACTGATTTTTTCTGGAGACTTGTCAAGGCATCCACTTTGAGGGAGTATTATGAGACTCTAGAGAAGCTAAAGCAAATCAACCCAACAACAACTTCTGATTTTGAAGCTTATGCTCCACCAGCAAAGTTTTGCAGAGCGTTTTTCAGAATTGAATCAATGGTGGAGGTAGCAGACAACAATCTCTACGAGGCATTCAACAAGAGATTGCTGAAGGCAAGGAAAATGCTAGTTATCTCCTTATTTGAGCTCTTGCGGAGGGAAATGATGAAGAGGATAGTGAAGAAGAACAGTGAACTCACTAGGTGGAGTGATGGGCTGGGTCCAAGGATTTGGCAAAGCATTGAGAAGAGTTCCAAGATTGCCCAACACTGCCATGTAATCTTCAATGGTGCTGATGGATATGAGGTTGAGCATGGGGAATCAAGATATGTGGTGAGGCTTGAGGAGAAGACATGTACATGTGGAAGATGGACTTTGTCTTGGTCCCCTGTGCACTTGCAATTTCTGCAATCAGAGACAGAAGGGGAAATGTGGCTGAGTTTGTGTCATCTTGGTACTCAAAGGAGGTCTACATGCAAGCATATTCAAAGCCCATTCAGCCAATGCCTGGCCAGAAGGATTGGCCTGCTACTGACCATCCACCAGTGAAGCCTCCCCATTTTGACAAAAGAGGGCCTGGTCGACCTAAAGGAGCAAGGAAGAAGAGCAAAACTGAGCCCACAAAGCCCACACAACAAGATTCCACAAGCATGTCAAGGAAGGGCATGGTTATGACTTGTGGGCTCTGTTGAAAAAAGGGACACAACATAAGAAGTTGTCTTTTAAGGGGTACTAAGGTAATTTCTCAACTTTTTTGTCTTTTTCTGTAACTTACTATTATCAATGCTTTCTTCATTATTATAAATGCCTCCACTGACTTGTAATGACTTTTGCTAATTTCATTTTCTCTTAGCAAACCTAGCCTCCACCTGCCTCAAGTCTTTTTGTTCTTTCTGAAATGGAACAGCCCACTACCCAGAACTCAACAACTCCCAGCCATGAAGAAGTTAACTGCAATTCAGCAAGACAAAACTCTGCAAAAACCAAAAAAAAAGCACAGTCATCTTCAAAAGCTGTTGCCTCTGTTCAGATCCCAGATCTGAATGCAAATGCCAAAACACAAGCTGTTTCGAGTATATCTGGAAATGCAGAAGCTTCTGCCTCGGTTGTCGTGCCTACTCAGCAATCTGCCACAACAAACCCTGCTGCTGTAAACTCATCTTCTAAAGCTCAGAGTGGTCCAAGTAAGAAGAAGAAAGCCAACTCTGCAGCTGGACCAAGAAAGAAAACTAGATTCTCAATTATGGATGAAAATAGCAGAGTGTTCAATGTGTCTGGTGAAAGGTCAAGCCCTGCTTCTCAGGCTAAATATGCCCATCAAAGACCAGTCACTGCCACTTCTCTCCAACATGATGCCCAAAAGAAGTTCAGAGAGAGAATGGAAGCTTTGAAAAGTTTGAGGTAGTATACTTGTATATAATATGCTTTTTTCAAATGAGGTTCAATTGCAATGTTTTAATAAGTTTTGTGTACTTATTTTGTGTATAGGGACTGCAACCAGCATCTAGTGGAGACAATGTGCCTCTGCATGGTACTCAAGAAAGTGTGACTACTGCATCTGCAAGTTCCAAAGGCAAGGCCAAACAACAACATTGACAGCAGCAACATTGACAGGGTTGATTTAGGGGATTTTTTTATGTATTTTTGAGGATGTTTGATTATTGGGTCTGTATACCCTAAACATTTATCAACTGTAGGAATTATGGATATTTGAATGCTTTAAAGCCTATTATAGGGTCTATTTTACCCTAAACTGAATGATGCTATGATATTTTAAGTTTTAATGCCTATGATAACAATGAATTTTAACTCTGAAATTTTTATTATATCAGTTTATCAGGTATTCTGGATCAAAACACATGTCATTGAAATTAAATTTTTCATTTCATAAACCATGAACATACACAGATCAAGCATTACATAATGCTTGCAAGTTACAATTTTGTTTCTCAAATTTTGTTTCATTTTCATAAACCATGAACATACACAGATCAAGCATCAAATTTTGTTTATAAGAAGCAAAATCACTAACCCAAATAAACAAAAACATAAAAATTTCCACCATTTTCCATTGTCCCTTGCTGCCAACTTCTTCAAATTAGAAACCTCATCTTTTAGCCTGAAATTTTCTTCAACAAGATCAGCCTCCAAACTCTGAACAACATTTTCCCTCAACTTTGTCACTTCTTGCTTCAAAATACTTGCTTGATTAAACAAGAAATATTCTCTATTCTTCAACTCCAATATTATCTCTCTTGCGCGAACAGGAAATTTGGGATCATGCCAGTCATAAAAGTGACAGTAACATTCATCCTTGAAAACCAAAAACACACTAAAACATTAGCTTCTAAATCTAAATATGAAAAAGAAAAAAAAATTAAATAAATATTACCTTATAATACTTGCAACCATAGAATCTTCTTCCAGGATTATCATCTGTCCAGGAAGTCCATCTTGCTGCTTTGATATCATAGTAACAGTAAATTGGGTCTCCTTCATAATCCAATTCCATCGAGTAACTTGAAGAAATTAGCCTATAACCCCTTAAATCTGACCCATTTCTCTTGCTTCGACTTGGAAATCAGAAAACAAAAGGGGTTAGCTGTATTTCCCTAAACCCATCGAAACCATTTATCCTAAACCCAAATATAACTGAGAATCGATAACTGAAACTGCTTGAACTCATGCTTTGGGGGTAGATCGAGTTGAGCTTCAAAAGAGAGATAGAAATTGGCAAACAGAAAATCGAAAAAAACCACCAAAATCTTCGCTTCGAGAAAAGATGAAGAAATAAAGAGAGAGAAGAAAGTTTTAGCTTAGGGAA
This sequence comes from Corchorus olitorius, assembly GCA_001974825.2. NCBI lineage: Eukaryota > Viridiplantae > Streptophyta > Magnoliopsida > Malvales > Malvaceae > Corchorus > Corchorus olitorius. The sequence continues at coordinate 62,502 of AWUE01013211.1, forward strand.
TAATGAAATAATTATAATGGGAAGAAAAAATGTGAAAAATGGTTAAAAAGGTTGATTTCACCCTAAGATACACGTGGGATAACAGAAAAGTAGGTTTAACGGGGACTTAACGTGCGTGTCCTCCACGCGCTGCTGAAAACCCCAAAAAGCACTTAATTGGATGAAATTTCAAACGTTTGGTACCTAATAATCCGAATTTATAGGTTTGGTACCAAGTTGGTATTTTCCTAAAAGGTTTGGTACCAAATTGAGATTTTAGCCTTTTTTTTCTTATAACAAAAAGGGGGATAAGAATTATGAATTGAGCCTATTGATTATCTATTGTATATGATGTGGAGATTAATGTTTTTATCTAGTGTGTTTAGCATTTGAAAATCGTCTTGCTTGAAGGGCATGCTTGGATGGGGTCGTTGAGGTGGATAAAGAATTGACTAACTCAGGGGAGTTTTAATGTCTGCAATGGTATATCTTTCGAAAAACCCCTCTTTATTTGGATGAACTTAATTGCATATATATTAATGCCATTAATGGGATTTCTGGAGATTTCTAGCTCTAATCTTACTTATGTTTCAGTATTCTCTAACTTTATTCTGAACGTGATATATATTTTACTCTGATTAGTTCCGGAATTAGATGGCATGAACTTAGGGGGAGTTTTATTTTGTTATCTTAATTCCCTTTCCTATGTTAGCTATATATCTCAATTTAGGGTTAGTTTTGTCGTCATCAAAAAAGGGGGAGATTGTTGTACCCAGTTGTTTTTTATGATAACAAAATAAACCCAAGTATGTTAGCTAATGTGTCTACTTAGTGTGTAGTGAAGTCTTTATCAAGAGAAAGGTTGAGCAATGTAAACTCCTAAAAAGAAAGCTTCACCAATGACACTATAGTAGAAGAATTCCATGAAAGCCTTAGGTGTTTGATGAGCGCAAAATATTTCAAGAAGACAATCTCGAGCCACAGGCACCAATTTTAGAAGGCAAACCATGTATTTGAAGAAGTATTATTAAGTCAGAGCACATGAAGAAAGGAAAAATCAAGTCAAAGTTTTGAAGTTGGAAGAAGACTTGAAGACATTAGTGGGATTAATAAGTTGGAGATTAAAGCAACTAGCAACTGACGACAAAATAGTAAGAACACGCTAAAAGCGGTCAGCGCTGTACAGACACGTAGAGCGGTCAACGCTGTACGGACGCGTTGAAGCTGTCAACAGCCGGGTGTGACAAAATGACAAAATAAAGGGCAAATGGTTTGAATTGGACCTAATGACGGCTAGTTTTCTACCTTGTCTATTTAAACTCGATTCTAAATATTGACACAAGGTTAATGAGCATTTTTGAAGGTCTATCAGCTCACTTAGTCTAAAAATTAACAATCCTAAGCAATCAAAGCTTTTTAGTGACAGTATTACATCTTAGTTGCTTGGATCTCAGTCTTTGCTCTTAAAGTTCATACCATTAGACTGTATTAGGATTTATCTTGTGTATTCTAATCTTCAAGGATCATTTTCTACACTTTCTGTTTCGATTTCTTGGTGTATTATGTGTGGGTTGTGCACTTGTGTTGAATAAATGCGGGTTATACAGTTGTGCTTTGAAGTTTCGGGGTGGAAGCTTGGTGGTTGTGCAAAGGCGTTGTGAAGGGCCAAACCTCTATAAATCGACACGTATCAAGTCTTCCATCTTTTCGATTTATCGTTCCAGGCCGAACATCTACTATTTCTTTATACAGTCCACTATTCAATTTCTGTTAACGTCTTTGCTTATTTCTTTTACTTCAACTTGCTTCGTTTATAGTTTTTTTATTTACTGTTCATTAGTGTCTTCAACTGTCTGCTCTTAATTACTGCCTTTATTATGATTCAGAAAACCCAAAAAGTTCATAAAGTGCTATTTACCTCCCCTCTAGCACATCAAAGTGGACCAACATCTTACTGTTAATTGGTTAATCATTTTTTATTGCTTTGGACAACTGGTTTGCATTTTGTTGTTGGTTGGTTGTATGTGAGTATTGTTATTGTTTTGTTATCGTATCACATTTGTTATAGGCAAACCTATCAAGCGTAGCCTGTAGCAATACATAATTTGCCCGTAGAAGTGTTCTCAATGACGAATGCTAAGAAGGCCAGGGCTAGATTACGAGAGATCCTTGAATTGTGGAACCCAAAAGTATGATTAGCTGTAATCAGAGCTTTCTATGGTAAGGGTTTTAGTAAAGATGAAGATTCTTCAATCCTAGGATTTTAGATCCCAAGGAATTGAGGCAGCGTATATGGGCAAAACCAAGTATGAGAAGCTATCACACTTTTGTTTAGACTATGGAATGTTAGGGTCTGGAAATAAGTTCCATATAGATTTGGATATTCGGAATGATTGTTTTGGTTCTGATATGCGTGGTCGTTCTTCTTAAAAGCTTCTTTCAGAAGGAAAAAGAGTAATTCTTGGGGAGGTCGTATGCATGAAACTCATCTTTTTTTTTAAGAGCAAATGAAGATGAGATGTTCTTTTTTCCTCTAGAGACAAAAGAAGCAATTTTATTTTTGATCAACAAACATTAGTACAACAAAGTCTAGATAACAAAAACACCCAAGCTAGAAAAAGAACAACTGCTTCACAGAACACCCGCTACTTAACAAAATTAAAACTTCATCACTTAATTATTCTCTCTCTCAACACCTGCCTTAGCCAAGCCATCAACCAATTCATACTTTCCTATATTTATGTGTAGAATCTTCCATGTGGTTAATCTTGCCTTCAAGCTATCAATCTGATTAATGATTCTCCTAAGTCTCCAATGGCTAGAATCCAGATTATTAACCCGAAGAACAATAATGTCGTAATTGCTTTCTATGATCAACCTTTTGCAATAAAAGGAGGAACACTTATTTGATAGCCAACAGTTTAGCCTTGTTAGAATCAACTTTCACCTATATCTTTAGAGAAAACAAGCATAATATTACCACAATAATCTTAGAGAGCTCCACCAATACCGATATTCCCAGGTTCTCATCGACCTGAACCGTTGAGTGAAATGGGATTTTGATCTTTCGGCATAATAAAATTAATACACCAAGTCAAACAAAATTGAGACCAAAAAATGCAAGTAATCCAACAAAGAAGAAATCAATGAGAAATGGTTGCTCTTTCCTCACCACACAGTGAACATGTAAGGTTAGAGGAGCACCGTAACAGCCTAGTATGTCAAAATTACCGTTTTACCCTTGATATGAGAAATTACAATTTTACGCCTAACGGCTAGAAATGATTAAATGAATTCTAGAAAGTGTATTTGGACTCTGAAACTCGTATTAAACCCTATAACACATAATTAGACACATTAAACTCCTCGATATTAGACCGTGGGTCTGGGTTATGTGTTTATTGTGATTTTATTCTATATTATTTATCTGATTTGGCATTTTGATTTATTATCCTAGTTTCGATTGAATGTCTTGGTTTTACTATGGTTTATGACTTTGGTCTATGATCTAGATTTTAATGGTTTTCTTGTGTTTAGTGCACTTCTCAATCAGACGGCTGAGGCGCTGATTGAGACACCAGTTGAGCTAATCGTGGATTCACTTTGCGGTATACGAGTCCCCTGAACTGTCTCCGTTGAGGAAATGTTTTATTACTGTTTTTACATGAATGATTTATAAAATGTTTTGATAAATGTTTTTGGGTGCATAAATGACCTGGTTTTGTTTTAAAGAATTTGTTCAAGTACGGGGACTTATGGACGTAGCTCCAGAAGTACGTATGACTTGTTGGTGGAGCGTCTCGGACGCGACCTAGCGCTGGTGTGTTTGTTTTCACAGACCAGGGCTTTTATTTTGGATCCACATGGTTTGTAGCTCCAGGCCCGACATGTCATATTTATTTTTTCATTTACCGGTTCGGCGTGTGCATGAGAGAGCTAAATTGGGTGTGCTACGGCCACCACGCAGTACCGGACCCAAGCTAACATCAGGGGAACGGGCTTGTTTGGAACAATGAGAAAATGATTTTTTTACTAATGATTTGAGGATGACGAAAATGCCCCTGACGATTCCGGAGGTTGACTCGGGCCAAGGTCACTTCGGATAGGTTTTATTGGTAGCCCATTTGTTTATGAAAGTGATAAATGATTTCATGTACTTGGTTTTCTTACTTGTTTTGGTTGTGAGTGCACCCCACCCTCTTCTGGTCCTCTTTTGAGGGTGGCTCACTCACTGGGTACATTCCTGTACTCACCCCTCAAAGTCTTATTGTTTTCAGGGTAGTTAGGACGCACGCATTCTTGGACGGTCGAGTTGGTGGCGTAGGCTGTTATCACTGCTTTTAGATGTATTTCTCACTACATAACGGGTCCCACTGGTATTGTCTCTGTTCATTGTTATTCCTCGTGCCTTGTTTCTTTATTACTAACTCACAATTTGAAATTTATTCTATGTTCCCGTTTTTATTGTTTTTGATCTGGTATCGAAGCTTGTCGATACCTTGGATACGTGTGACGCGCAACACGTAGTTCAAGGAGACGCGGCGGTTGTTCACGCTTGACTACCAGGTTGGGGCTTGACAACATTATTGGCATCAGAACATCTGGTTTTTATCCTTGTATTATAAGTCCATTGGGCCTGTAGTGAGTTTAGAATAAGTTCTTGACACATAGGTGTCCATTAGCCTTTTCAGCTTATGTTTTCTCTAAAAACTAAAAAGTTTGGTTTACCTTATTTTATTACTAACTTCGTGTTTTTTCAACTTAATTTTCTTTTGATTCTAGATTCTATGTGTCTCTTCCAATTATCATCTCTTATAATTTTGAGCTTTTTTCTTTTCTTGTAGAACCATGCCACCTAAACGCGATCTTAGTCGACAAAGACGTCCTCCTCACAATTTGTCCTCGTTAATAGATCGAATGGAGGAAGAAGAATCCTCAGACCATTTATTCCCTATGCAAGGTGCTTATAGTGGAAATCCTCATACTTTCCCCATTCCGCCAGTAATGTTTCCAACTGTGACATTCCAACCCATGTCGTATCCGCATATGTCGTTGCCACCTATGCCGTACCAACCCATGGCTTTTCCATCCATGTCGTTTCAGCAAGTGAATCCTTACCATGTTGGAACCTCGAGCTCGTCTATCTTGCGTGCCGATAGACCGAGTTTCTCAAGGCAATCATTTTGTGCAATATTTAATGGTGATGTAGGTCCTGTTGAAGCTCAAAGATGGTTGTCTCAAGTTTCAGATAAAATTTACTAAGATGGGGATTGATGATGCCGCAAAGGTGGAAATTGCGAAGGGTTTTCTTAGTGGTGCCGCTTGGACTTGGTGGCAATCAGTTAGGAAAGAAGTTGCGGGTGAAATAACTTGGAGTCGATTTGTTGATGAGTTCTGTGCAAAATATTACACCGTCTATAACAAAAACAGTGCTACTAAGGAATTTTTCGAATTAACTCAAGGATCAATGTCGGTGGAAGAATATGATATTAAGCTCCGAAGACTAGCAAGGTGTATCGGACTGTCACATGATAAGGATATACCTTGTTCACGATTTGCGTTTGGATTGAGAGAATAGTTGAAATCGGCCCTTGCCATTAGGCCTGAATATAACAGCTTCATTACGGCAGCCAAACAGGCTGAAGTGGAGGCAGAGCGAGCATCCAATAAGAAGAAGTCGGGCTGGTATAATAGGATTTTTAAAGGTAAGAATAAACGACAACAACACGAATGTTCCTCTGATCAATTTTCTAACCGAAGTCGAAGTTCTGGTTCTTCTAGTGGAGCTTCTTTAAGTAGCTATGGAGGTTCTCCCCAAGTACATTCCTCCCCACTTGGCAAATCTGCCCAAGGAAGTAATTCTGGAAATCAAGCTCAAAGGAGGCATAATATTTGTAGGAATTGTCGGAGTGAGCATGTTGGGCTTTGTCCTTTTCAATCCCTATGCTACCAATGTTGTGGTACAGACCATCTCAAGAGAGATTGCCCAATTTGGCAACTTATTAATGACATTTCAAAGTGGAGCAACCAATATATTAGTTATGACCGAACCACTGTCGTTGCTAACGATGTTGCCACTAGTAGTGGTACCTTAACACCTGAATTCCACACTAGGGGAAGGGATCAACCACGAACACATGCAAGGACTCGTCAAAACTGCCAATTCAATTTGAATAACTCTTCAGGTAACTATTGATGTTATTCATAATTGACTTGTTGAATTTTATAAATTCCTATCATAATTATTCAATTTATCAACCAAACCATTGTAGTTGTGGAATGTTGTTGCCTATCCTTAAGGATGGAATAGGTTGATAATCAACAATATTGTACCGTGTGGTCATAACTTTAATACTTTAGTAATGAATTACAAGAATTACCAAGGTAGTTTTTGGCTTTGTCAAGGGACAAAAGAATTTGAGTTAGTTATGGATGTTCGATAGTTATAATTCTAATTTTCGTTCCGTCATTTTAGATGGGCTAATGAAGTTGTAAGATATAATGATTTTTCTGATACTTGGGAAACAATTACTAAGTTTTCTATGATTGTTGAAATTTTGAAAACTATAAGATATTCTTTAATCTTGGTATTATTGAAAAAGTTAATTGAGATAAATTGATATTGTGTTGGATATATGAAGTATGTAGAGATCTTGGAAGCTCAAGTATTAATTATAAATATTAAAAATGCTTACGTTTTAGTCAACGGATGTAGATTCGAGGCCAATAATGGTACAATTGAATAAAGATAAATTTTGAAGGATTAAATTGATGAAAATATGAACCTTTGGGAGTTTAATTGGTTTAATTAAGACATTGGAAGTATTGAATTCGAAGTTTGGTTTGTGGCATTCGTTTGTGCCTTGTTTTTTATATGGTTGTATCAATTGAAGTGAAAATTTTGATCTTATGTAGATATCCAAGTCTTGGGTGTTTAAAATTCTTTGGTTAAACATTACAAAATATATTGAATTAAAGTTTCAAATAAGATTCGAAAGGAATATGAGTAGCAAGAGATTGAATGTTTGGGTAGATGTGTGAACAAACATAAGGTATTTTAATTGTAAACTGGAGTATACTTTGGATGTAATTATTATTAAGAATTTTATGAGAGACTTGGGAAAAATTGGAAATGGTAGTAAAGAAAAGGATATAAGCATATGGTTAATAATTTTTTAGTCGGTTTGTGGTGGTCAAAGAGTTAAATGGATGATAGTAAACAAGAATATCGAAAATATCATTTTTGGTCAAGTTTGAAAAGAATTTAATCAAAGAAGTTAGGGAACTTTATGTTTTGGAGGAAGTTATGATTATAATATAGTATGAGTGTAGAGAAGGTAAATGAAGATCTTTGATGTACTGCTTTTTCAATGATGGTGCAACGGATAAGCTTTGTAGTATATGGTTATGGTTAAGCGTATATGGTTATGGTTAAGCGTATCCTTGGAATTTGAACATAGATGGAATTTAAGGATTAAGTGAAGATAATCTTAAGGACGAATTAAACAATTGTTTAAGTTGAAAGAAATAGATTAGAGATTCTTAAAAGTCAACAAGAAGGTATTCATCAATTATTAGGTCGGGATTATAAAGTGTGTATTCAAATTTCGCGAACGAAATTTGAGATAAGAAGGGGAGAATTGTGAAGCCTAAACAAACATTGAGATTAACTTATAATTATTTAAAAATTGATATTTGTATGGCTAATGATTAAATTGTTAGGAATTTAAAAATTTAGGTCAAAATGAAGGAAATGAAAGTTTTGGAGCCAAATACGTAATTTTTCCATTTGAAAATAATGATACCCATTTATTCATTTCTCTTCTTCTTCACCGTGGAAAGGTTTCAACTTTTTCTCTCTCTCAACCGAATATACTTCTTTCTCTCTCAAAAATCTTGCACTCAAAATTTCACCAAATCAAACATGCAATTATAGAAGAATAATCCTCCTTCCAAGTTCTTTCATTTGGTGTAAATATATTGGGATTTTGTGGAGTTTATGTTGGGTTCTTAATCAAGGTAAGGAGGAGATAAAGTCCTTAAAATTTCATGATTTAAGTTGTTTTGAGGAAGATTATGAATTTATTTTGTGTTTGGGAGGTGGAAGCAAGGATCTTGGAAGCATAAATGGGCACTTGAAAGAGTAAGAAATTGTAAAATTCGGATTTTGGGTAAGTGGTTTTGATAGTTTGATGAAAAATTTGAATTTAATGTTGTGATTGTTGGGTTTTTGTTGTTTCGAAACTTATAATATGTTTATGTTAGTTTGGGTATTGATTTTATGTATTGCAATTGGAAAATGTGTGTGAATAGTGGGAAAAAAATGGCTAAAAAGTAGCCAAATATATGGGCTGCCGGAATATTTCCATATTCTGGTGAATAATCCGGCCATAGGAAAAAGAAGAACAAGAAGAAAGAAAAAAAAAA
>AWUE01013212.1:0-27740 GCA_001974825.2 Corchorus olitorius
GAAAGGAAAAAAAAAGAGGAAAGAAAAAGAAAAAGGAAAATGAAAAGGAAAAAGAAAGAAAAAAAAGTAAATAAATAAGGAAAATAAGGAGTAATAAGGAAATTTGGAAATATATAAATATTATTGGCTCCAATATACTGAGAAGTGAGTTTACCATTTTACCCTTGGACAAGTAAAATTACTATATCGTGCTTAAGATATTTAGTTACAAAATTACCCTTCGAAGAAGAACTTAACAAATTTGACCACATCGGTTGCGTTAATAAATCCTAATAGTTCTTGTATTACTCCGTAATTTTCGTAAGAACGTAAATTCCCGTTTTACCCATAAGTGGTAAATTACCTTATTACCCCTAATTAGTAAAAGCGTACTAATCTATTCCGTTGAGCTAGGATTTCGAATCCAACTGACTAGGGTTAACAAATATAATACGTAAAGAATGTCATCGTACTCTAAGAGAATAAAATTACTGAAATATCCTTGATAAGTATAATTACCCTTTTACCCTTGTTAGGGTGATACAAGTAACTAGATTTCTAGATCACACTTTCGGAATTGGAAAGCTACCGTAGTGATCCTTTTTGGGTAAAGTTACCATGTTACCCTTGATTGGTCTAAATTACCAATATGCCCCTTCGTAGTCAAATTTACGAAATTACCCTTAAGGGTGAATTTGAGAGAATTTGACTATGTTGTTCACATCAATAACTATGTATGTACGTTATGAAACCTGTAATAAGCGTAAATGACCATTTTACCCTCGAATGAGTAAAAGTACAACTTTGCCCTTAGAAGAGGTTTTGGCTTACATAATTACGTTAATTGAACATGTAAGGTTAGAGGAGCATTGTAACAGCCTAGTATGTCAAAATTATCGTTTTACCCTTGATATGAGAAATTACAACTCTGCCCCTAACGGCTAGAAATGACTAAATGAATTCTAGAAAGTGTATTCGGACTCTGAAACTCGTATTAAACCCTATAACACATAATTAGACGCTTTAAACTCCTCGATATTAGACCATGGGTCTGGGTTATGTGTTTCTTATGATTTTATTCTATATTATGTCTGATTTGGCATTTTGATTTATTATCCTAGTTTCGATTGATTGTCTTGGTTTTACTCTAGTTTATGACTTTGATCTATGATCTTGGTTTTATTGGTTTTCTTGTGTTTGGTGCATTTCTCAATCAGACGGCTGAGGCGCTGATCGAGAAACTTGTTAAGCTCACCGTGGATTCACTTTGGGGTATATGAGTCCCCTGAACTGTGAGTGGGCTATCCTCAACGGGTTATGTTTTATTACTGTTTTTACATGATTGGTTTATAATATGTTTTGATAAATGTGTTGGGTGCATAAATGACCAGGTTTTGTTTTAAAGAATTCGTTCAAGCATACGGGGACTTATAGACGTGGCTCCAGAAGTACGTATGCCTTGTTGGTGGAGCGTCTCGGACGCGACCTAGCACTGGTGTGTTTATTTTAACGGACCATGGCTTTTATTTTGGATCCACATGGTTCGTAGCTCCGGGCCCGACATGCCATATTTATTTATTTATTGACCGGTTTGGCGTGTGCATGGGAGAGTTAAATTGGGTGTGCTGCGGCCACCACGCAGTACCGGACCCAAGTTAACTTCAGGGGAATGGCCTGGTTTGGAACAATGAGAAAAATGATTTTTTTACTAATGATTTGATGATGACGAAAATGCCTCTGACGGTTCCGGAGGTTGACTCGGGCCAAGGTCACTTCAGATAGGTTTTCTTGGCAGCCCTTTTGATTATGAAAATGATAAATGATTTCATGTACTTGTTTTATTCGTAACCATGATTTTATAACTTGGTTTTCTTACCTATTTTGCTTGTGAGTGCACCCCACACTCTTCTGGTCCTCTTTTGAGGGTGGCTTAATCAGTGGGTACATTCGTGTACTCACCCCTCAAATTCTTGTTGTTTTCAGGGTAGTCAGGACTCACGCTTTCTTGGACGGTCGAGTCGGTGTCACTGCTCTTAGAGGTATTTCTCACTACATAACGGGTCCCACTAGCATTGTCTCTGTTCATTGTCATTCTTCGTGCCTTATTTCTTGATTACTAACTCACTTTTTGACTTGGTTTCCGATTTATCAGAATACATTTATTATTTCGGTTTTTGACAGTTCCGCTTTTACTCTGATTTGTAAACTTGAGAATTTGAAATTTATTCTATATTCCCGTTTTTTTTTTTATCTGGTATAGACGCTTTGCGATACCTTGGATACGTGTGACACGTGGAACGTAGTTGAAGGAGACACGGCAGTTGTTCATGCTCGACTTTGGGTCGGGGCGTGACAATTAGTACTAACCTTTTTTCTCTGTTTGAATGATTTTTAGCAATTTCCAAAATTTAAGCTAAATTTCTAAATTAAATCAAATCTACTCAATTATTGGAGGATTAAGCTAATTAATCCAAAACTTAGACTAAACCAAACTTCCCCAAAAGCCTAAACATACTAAAAGTTTAAAATCCCAAGTCTAGAAACCATACCCAACCTGAAATCAATCGGACAGGTCGAGTCGTACAGATTAGTATATAAACCTTTCTTTTCTAGTTATGGTTCAAGCCCTTCACTTCATTCACTACCCGCCGTCGTCCTTCTGAACTCCACCAGAAATCGCCTCACGGTGGCGCCGTCATACCGGAGCCTTTTTCCGACGCCAACGACGTCCAGAACCTCCAGGCTGGACCTTTGTTGCCCCTTGAGTCCTAATCTGACCTCGGTTTTCCTTGCAACTACCTCGAGCCCTCTCAAACTAGCCTTGCCCGAAGCTCCCATTTCCTCCATCAATCAACATCGCCGACCGTCGGGTAAGCTTTGTTTTTAGGTATGTTGTTCTTTCTAATTGAGCTAAATTAGACCCTATTTTTATGGCTATTTTACTATGTTTTTGGATCCATTTATGCTTAAATATATGCTATTTTGATAATATTTGTGTTTTGAATCTTTAAGTGATGTGAAAATGAGAAATTGTTATTTTTCACTACTTTTGGAGCTATTTTGAAGACTTTTTACACAGATTTGAGCAAAGTAATTTTGAGCATAGATTTGGAGATTCGAAGTTCGTGTTTGAAGACCATTTGAAGATAATTTGGAGACTTGAAGATTTTTGAAGAATTAATTCAAGAGCAAGAATTGAAGATTGGAGCCTTAATTGAAGACAAGCCATGGATAAGCCTTTAAGTTTTGGTATTTTTGGATATTTTATATGGGAAGATACTCAGCCCATATAAATCATTAATTGGAATTAAAATCCCAATTAATGACTCCTATATCCAAGGAATTAGCCAAATCCAGTAGATTCCTGCTTCTAGTCATAACTTTCTACTCAGACCTCCGTTTGAAGCCCATGAGTACTCGTTGGAAAGCTAACTCTGAGATCTACAACTTTCCTTCGAAGTCCAAGACGCAGTTCTGCCGTTTTAAAGCCCAAAAATGCTGTCGAAGTCACTGCACGAATTCAGGATTTTTTCAGGATCCTATTTTAACTTGGATTCTACTCTAGGATGACTTTTAATCTAACTTGGAGTCTAAGTTAGACCCTAAAACGTCCTAGACTCCTTTCCTAGTTAGGATTGGAATTCCTAGGGTTATTTCCACTGTAAATAGCCACCTCCTGTAACACAAATCACACACCAAAAAATACTTTCACATAATTCTCTTTAGATTTAGTTTTCTTCTAGTTTTTTTAGGCAGAGGTGCCGCCACCCTCTCTAGCCATAGAGGGGTGCGACAACCGTAGCTATTTTGCAAGGAGATTTCGCCCCTCCAAGGTCTTGTAAGTACTCTTATGCCGCTCATGGATTTTCCCAAATCCATGAGTAGCTAAATTCTTGATACTTCTGATCCTTTGGTGAATTCAATCAATTAAATATGGTGAGATTTTTGTTCTTATAATTTGGTATTTTATTCTTGATAGATAGCATGTTAAACTCTGTTTTAATTCTACAATCTTGATCTTTATTGATTTATTGTGGCCACTAAAGAGGTAATTTGAAAGATTGTTGGCTAGATCAAACAACAAGGTTGACGCATGAGTTTGATTGTATGTAGCAAGTTACCCGCGCTTGACGGCAGGTTAATTGGGTTTGCATGCCAGTGATCAGATTTATCTGGTTGTTGTATGGTTTTATTCATTAAGCATGTGTGAAAGAACTAATAAAAGTTGATCTTAATGCTTTGAATCCTAGCAAATCTTTAAGGCTTGACGGCAAATCGATTAGTTAGGAGGAAAAAGGGGTAATTTAAGGCTTGACGGCTAATCTTATCTAAATACCATGTTAGGGTTTTCCCTATACCAGTTATCATCAAGAATTTAATATTGAATTTATCTTTTAAATCAAGGACCCATAATTAATTTGATTGTTTTCTACCATTGGTGAAGAAGTATGCCTTTTAATTATTGTTCCTTTTCTTAATTGCCATAGATTTAGATTTAATTTACTTTGCTTTGTTTTCTAGTATAATTGCTTTTTGTTTAATTGTTTTCTTTCAACCTCTGTTTTCTGTGTTTTGTTTTGAGAGATTTTAAGGATTGAATTTTCGGATAAAGTCTAGCACCCTTCTCTGTGGATCGACCCCTACTTACCCTATCTGCTTCAGTTAGGATTTTGTTGGGATTATTTTTATGATTGCTGACGACCAATCACTTCCCCTCATTCCGATGCTTTTCACCAAAGGCTTTAAACCCAACTTCTACTAGCCTTCACATTCTCTTTCCCAAAAGCCCTCTATTAATTTTATGAAATGAACCTTCATTTTTGAAATCTATAAAGTACAAAATGAAGAACCCTAGTTTCCTCTCCTCCTCCCTCTTCTTCAAGCACTGTTCATATATTTATATTCATAATGCTTTAGAAATCTCCACCGTTAGCTTACTGCATTTCTTATCTAATGGTTCAGGAGTTTTAGGAATCAAATTCCTCCTTTCTCCTTTCAAGCTTTTGAAGGAAAATTTTGTCTTTCTCTTTGATTCGCAATTTTACACTGAATGAATTGCCCTTGGTTTGTTTGTTATGTTATTGGGTGGAGCTTGGTGTAGTGGTTGGTACGGCAGTGATTAGCAGAGGGTACGTTTTCAGGAAGTGGGATAGTTCCTGTTTATTTTGTTTGCTTTTTCTTTTTAATTTTTTTGCAATTTTGTCTAACTCTCTTCATTGCAAGTGAAACTTGGGCTCACGTGAATTCTCTTTGGCTTGCAGGGGACTTTGAAGCTTAGTTGGAGCCAAGTAGTGAGCGCCAACACTACTGGTGAGGTCTCTTCTCTCTTTCCTTTGTATTGCATGCGTTGCTTGAGTTTTGTTGTATTGTACAATAAGCTGGTATTTGTGGCTAAACCCGTGAGCTTCGTACAGTAGATGAGCCTTTAAAATTTAAACCCTTCTTTCATTCTTTGTCACTTATGTAACCAACTCCTGAGCCATGGGTCGAATCACACAGAGAAGGGGAATAGACTTATCAAAGATAAATCTTCAATAAGAATCACTCAAACAGGGGATTAAAAATAACAATTAGAAAGAAAAGTAATTTAACTGAAAAAAAGGAAACTAAATTAAATCTGAACTATGGCAATAATTAAAGCAAAAAAATAATAAGAAAGCATACTTCTTCTCCAATGGTAGAAATCAATCAATTTAACTATAGATCCTTGATTTAAAAGATGAATTTAATATTTTATTCTCAATTAGATAATTGGTCTAGAGAAATCTCTAACATACTTATTAGATAAATCTACTATTACGCTTTGAATTACCCCTTTCATTCACAACAACTAATCACTATGGTACTAGTTTATTAGTTTGTCAAGAACGAACCATTAAGAACAGTTATTCACACATGCATAACAAGTATAACCAAACTTTTTTAAAATAAGGTTTACCAATCCCATGGGAAGAAGTATTACAATTACTCCCAATTGTTACAAATAATCAAACTTAAGGCATCACCCTTTCTAAGTTTGATATAACTATAGATCTATCCAATTACATCATTAGTGGCCACATAAATCAATAATTATCAAGATCATGAAATAAAACAGAGAATAGCAAACATATTAACCAAGAACAAATATCAAATTATAAGCACACAAATCTCACCATAATTAATTGATTAAATTCACCAAAGATACGAAGTATTAAGAATTTAGCTACTCATGGATTTTTCAGTATTAAGAATTTAGCTACTCATGGATTTGGAAAAATCCATGAGAAACTTAAGAAAACTTAAAAACTTGTTGGACGAAATCTTCCTTGGCAGCAAGTAGGGATATCGCACCCCTCTCTTCAAGAGAGGGGGCGAAACCCTCTACTAAAACTAGAGAAGAAAACTAAAAAATAGAAGAAAATAATAGATGAAGAGAAAAAGATGTAGAAAAAAGATCGTATCTAGGGTTCTACATAAGGTGGGAATTTATAGTGGACTAATTAGACTCCATATAAACTTAGGATTTAACCCTAATAGCTACCTAGGTTGGTTTGGACTCTAACTTAGTCCCCAAGTTGGATTAAAAGTCTTTCTAAAATTCGGATTTGGAAAAATTCTGAAATCGTGCAGAAACTTCAAGGGCATTTTCATCATCGAAGACAACATAACTAGGCTTCGGGCTTTGGGCTTCGAAGCAAAGTTGTAGATCTCGGTATCATCTTTCTGACGCATATTCACACGCATTTTTTGGAGGTCTGAGTCAAAAGTTATGATCGTTTTATCGAGACTGCGCAGAATCCTAATCCAACTAGGAAAAGGGTTGTTGAAATTGAATATTTCACAGGGTTGGACCGTACAGATTGGGGCTTTAACTCCAATTGTGGGCCAAGCTGGGCTGGTTATTCTACCATGTAGAATATTCACAAGCCCATGTCTTCATTCGTTCGCGATTTAAGCTCAATCCTTAGTTGTTTCTCCTTGAAATATTTCTTCACTGATCTTCATGACTTGAAATTGACTCCAATGAATCTTCAATCATGAACTTCGAATCTCCAAATCTTCACTCAAAAATGCTAAGTCGATGTTTGTGACAAAAGTCATCAAAATAGCTCGAAAAATAGTGAAGAACAACAAGTTTCCCCTTTTCTTCTCTTCAAGACCTAAAAACACAAATACTTGTAAAATAGGTTAAAATCACACATAAAAATACCAAAAAGCATAGGAAAATGATCATAAAAATAGGGTCTATTTTGGCTCGATCATATTTTCCCCCACACTAAACCTTTGCTAGTTCCTAGCAAACTAATGCATAAAAACTAAGAAAACAAAAACAAAAACTAAACCTAAAACTAATGCAAATAAAGATTCCATTTTCGTAGGTGTACGACGACACTTAGCACTTGATGCAAGCCATTTAAACCTAAGACTGATAGAGGTACTTAGGAGGAGTTAAGTCTCTTGTGAATTTTTTTTACTAGGACGCTACCCACAAACATGTTTAAAACTGACTCGATAGACTCATGGGTTAGTATTAAAAACAAAACAAATTTTTAGACAAATCTATGTTTAAATCTTTAAAACCATTCGTTTCAAAATATTAATTTGAATGCATACACTTTTACAGGATTAATCCGATCATGAAATCAGAATAACAAAGAATAATAAGAGCACTCAATTAAAAAAATCAAGAAATAGCAAGCATCTTTATTCTTAAGTAACCATAATTAAAGTAGTTCTAATCACTCATCATTCTTGACATCTTATAGTTACTACTTACCATAAGCTTGTGTTTTCATCTTTATCTCCATTACTTTTAAAAAATGCAATATCATGGATACAATCAAGGGGCTAAATATCCAAATTGGGCCTAAACCTTTCGCAACTTGCTCAATTTGAGCCCAAACTTTTAATGGGTACCAAATTAAACCTAAACGTTAGCAAAATGCACCAAATTAAGCCTAAATCAGATGGAATTTCGGATGTGTACCATACGCGCTGTTACCGTTAATAACGGCCTGACGTGGCACTGACAGGTGTGATGTGGCACTGACAAGTGGAATATAGAATTTTTTAAAATTTGTTTTTAAAAAAAAATTATTAATTTAAATATTTAGATTTTATGTAGAATTTTTTATTTTGTTAATTTTCCATTAAAGATAAAAAAAAAATCTAAAGAGGGTTCTTTCATCAAATAGATAATTTGAGTTCTTCCAAAATTCAAAGAAAATCAAGTAAAGAGCATTAACTAATAGAACAATGGTGATCGATACATACGAGAACTAATGAATTGTAAAACCAAAGCAAGATAACAAACCTATAGCTTATCTCCACTCAAATCAAACAAATTAGCCGAGAGACTTGTCCGAGCATATGGATCAAGATTCAAGAATATATAAATTGATCGAGAATTGGGTTGAAAACAACACATTAATTCAGGATGCTACCATTACAGTGAAGCAGAAGCAGCCTTGTATTGCATTCTGGTATAATTGCAGCTTCCATAGTTCAATACAATGGGACAAACTAACCAGCTTGTTGATCAGCAGCAACGCTCCCAACCCGAATTTAACCAACTTAATGGAGTTCAACCGATGGCTCCACTACCAATGGCGGTCCCCGTACAGTTTCAGCCCCAAACAATCCCAATAGAACCAATAAGTTTCCCACCCCAAGCTGCAGATGATCAACCAAATCAGCATGTGAGAGTGATGATGTATCAACAGAAAAAAAATTAGAACGGTAGAAAGATAGAATTTGGGCTGGGGAAGAACATATCTTAGAATCAAGCCAATCTAACAGTGGAATCGTCGGGATCGGAAAGCTTTTGAGGGTTCAGTCAAAGCTTGGTTTGGGGCATTTAAAGGCTAATTTGGAAGGGGATAAAACCAAATTCGGAATCGGGATAACGAGATGAGTGTTTCTGGAAAGTTTGAAGTCCGACGTAGGCGACTGAAAGTTCCGATGCGGTAGCTCAGGGCGGTTCCAACGGTGGTGGCAGCAAGGTAGTGTTGGAAGATAAAGAAGACGAAAGAGAAAAAAAATAAAAAGAAGAAGAAACAGATAAAAAAAAGAGAGAAAAAGAATCGGAATGGAATGAAATTAAACAAAAAAATGACATTTGCTTTTATTTTTGACTTCAGTTAAAATGAAAATGACCCTTTAATTTTACTAACCCTCGTTTATTTTAGAATTTTAATTATCTTTTCTTCTTTTTTTTTACCCACTAAAGCCTTGATGACGTGGACTGAATATTTCACGTGGTCTCTGATATTTTCCACCTGGACTATATTCACGCGTTTCATTCGCGTGTGTGTCTCACTGCAACGTCCCCGTCAAAAATAGGCCCAATTTGGTGCCCCTCGAATAGGTTTAGGCCCAATTTGTTGCCGAGTAAAGATTTAGACTCAATTCGAGCAGATCGTGTAAGGTTTAAGCCCAATTTGGATATTTAGCCCAATCAAGGGTTTTCGTGGGTTATAATAGATGAAGGGTAATTAATTTTTTTTTTCAGAAAATAAGGTTACTAACCTTGAAGTGTTCATGATTTGGGGTTACTAACTCCATTTTCTTTTTATTTTTACTTTTTTAGAGGGACAATACTTCCGCAATTCCATGTCTCTTATCCTCTTTAAGGTTACTAACCTTTGTTTTTTTTCTTTAGAGTGACAACTATGGAAAGATCAGAAATACCTCTAATCCTCTTCATGAAAACACTTATTTTATCAATAACATACTATCATAATTGTAATTTCTACAAGATTAAACACATGTTCTAGAAATAGATAGTCATAGAAGCAACAAATGATAAGATCATATCACAAACTCTAATTATACCTAATTCCATGAAATAAAATGACATGCTAAAAATCAATCAATGAATAAAGCATTCTTAAAAATTCTAAGCATTCATCAATCATAATCAAATCAATTGCTCAATATATGCATAAAAATTTCAAATTTTTTCGAAAAATATAACATGGCATGGATCTCTCCCCCACACTTAAAAGACACATTGTCCTCAATGTATGAAATTTAACAAAAAATTAAAAAATTTGAGTTTTTTGAAATTTTTGGAAATATCATATGAATGCACATGTGTAAAAGTGTGGTTTCAAAAATAGATGTGCTAATGAGAGACTTGACTCACAAAGAAAGTGTCGACCCAATCAAGTAATTCAAGCAATTCAAAGCATCAATCATAACATTCATAGCATATAAGTGATCATAAAGATCCAAATCAAAGCATAGAAAATAACAAATAAGATACAAATGCATACAACTTATTCAATCAAGGATTAGGCAATCAATAAAAGCAATAATCAATCAAAACAAAGCAATGCAATAAAATAAATAGATTTGAGTTGAAAAAAGCTTCTCTGTTTTCCAAGCATAAGTTCCATTCGATTTTCTTGCATTGTCCAAAAACGTAAGCTCCATTTGTTTGCCTTGTTTCCTTAATATGAAATCCTAAAAAGAAAAAGAAAAACAAAACTAAAAAGAAATTAAAATGTTAGTAAATTCTTGGGTTGCCTCCCAAGCAGCGCCTTTCTTACATGTCTTTGGCTAGACTTCCCTTCATCTCCCTTTGTTAGGGTGGAACATACCACTTCAAAGCATAAAGCAAATATGATGATATTGGAAGAATATGAGGACAACAATATGAAAGATAAAAGAAGAGATAAGGAAAGAAATCACCAATTTCGTTGAGAGCGACTCCATGAATGGCTAAGAATGACAATGACATTTTTGATGTCGTGAGAGTTTGATGAAATGAATGCTTTCGGCATTCTTGATTGATGATCGGTCGTTGAACAAACCACAAAATAAATCCCCACAAACCTATAACTAATAGCTAGGGCAAGTAGGGGTCAAATCCCACAGAGAAGGTGGAAACAAATCAAAGCCAAATTATGCTAAAGAAAGCCTTACCAAAGGGGATTTTTATGGGTTTTTCAATATAACTAAATTAAACTAGAAAACAATAAAAATAAAACTGATCTTATGATCTAGAAAATAGTTTAAGATAAACAATAATTGAAAACATACTTCTTTTCCTCTAGATAATCATTTTAATCAAATAAATCAAGGATCCCATACACAAAGCATGAATTTGATTAGATTGGAATCAATTAAGCTTCATAAATTATTCCAAATCAATATATAGCCTAAGACGTAAACATCAATTTTCATTGGAACAAAGTAATCCTCTTAATCTCTTAAACAACTCCACTTGAATAATTGGTATAGGAGTGGAATACTCAACACTCCAACATGCTAATAAAATTTAGTCTGCATCTCGCTAAAACTAATTTCTATTGTTTCTAATCAAGCATCACCCTATGAAGAATCATTGAACAAGCATTAAGATTTACTTTTCCGCATGCATGATAAATCAATACCAAACTCATCTACATCTATTTCCATCTCGGCCTATAGATTTCAACAAGGTTTGATAATCCCATTGAACCTAGGACTCCTAGAATTACAACTGTTACTTGGACCAATATTAGTTTGAGACAAGCTAAATTGTATCTAACAATAGTATTCATAATCATCAGGATAAGTTGTACACCCAAATCTATCAAAGTATAAACACATAAGATGAAATATAGGGATAAGAAACATATTCAAACAGAAAAATCAAATTATTAAGAACAAAAGTCTCACCATAAATTTATTGATTAAAAATTCCTAGGAAAAAGAAGTATAAAGGTTTAGCCTGTCGTGGATTGGAAACTCCAATCCATGAGAGATTGGAAACTTACAAAACAATGAGGGAAAAGAGGAAGAGGCGGCTGCCTCCTCTTCAAACCGCCAAACCTAAGTAAATAAGAAGAGAAAAGTTGTAGAGCGATTGTTCTAGGGTTCTAGGATAAAAGGGTATATATAGGGACGGCCTAGGGTTGATTTTAGAGTTCTTGATGACTAAAACTAACCCTACGGACGTTCTGGGCTCTCCTTCATGTCTTCAAGCTGACTCAAATAGGTTATATGGGATTACATTGATTAAAAACGCAATCTGGCCCAAATAGGTTAGATTTTTATTTTTTTGTTAAATAGTGACAAGTATGGAAAGATCAAAAGTATCTCTTCTCCTCTTTCACGAAAACACTTCTTTAAAAGATTTTAGCTATCCTTCATACCCCCACACTTTTTCTTTGACATATCCAAGACATACTTCTATAAATGTACACAAGATTCAACACAAGTCCTAGAAGTAATACACTTGTCAAAACATTTTTGGGTATGAAAAACCTTATCAATTACACTTCTCAATCAAAGAATGAAATTATACATAAGAAAATTTGAAAAATATCTTCAATGTATTTAAACCAAATTATTATTACACAAGACTATACTTATGGAAATTAAATCAAAACTTATTACAAATACAAAACAATTTCAATTTTCTTCAAAAATTTTGAAAAATTTATCTCTAGTCAATATGATAAGAAAAATGGAAAAATAGGATCTTTCAAATAGACTAATTCCTCCCCAACACTTAAAAGATACATTGTCCTCAATGTGTGTTGTGCTAGTAGTTTGACAAAAAATTGAATGATCTCTTTCAAAGTTTTGGAAAAGTAACTGCAAAATGACAATTTGACTTATAAAGAAGACCCAATATCCTAGACAAATCAAATAGTCATTCACTAGCAACCAAAACACAATAAGTGGGGCAATCTAAATTAATTGAATACATGTAAGATTTAATTCACAAAGATAGTCGAAGCTCAATCTTGGCAAATTAATCCAAACATATAATTAATCATTGCATCCAAACACATAAGTCTTACATAAGATCCAAAATAAACATAAGACAAATACAAATTAAAACACAAATAAAACATAAATACATGCAATGTCATGATAAAATGCAATAAAATGCAAAACACATAGCTTCCTAAGGATAAGAGTCATCAGCCTCTCCTTGGCCTCTTTTGCCCCATGTAGTCACGTATGGTCTCCTCCATTTGTTCCACGTAAGCTCTCATCTCTCTAACCATAAGTTGATGGAATTGTCTCATAGGTAGTTCATGGAAATTCTCTTCATCAACTTCCAAGGGTGGTTGTCTTTCCACATGTGGTTGTTCTAGTCCTTGCTCATAAGTCCTACGATGTACATTCTACCAATGTGCACGATTGGCAATGACTCGCCTCTTAATACCCAAATGACTTAAACAACTTACACTGATGACATTGCCTTTGTTGTTGAAGCGTATCTTACCATCGACTTCAACTGCTTCATTAATCAAAATCTTGCAAATCAACAATGGAAAAACAAAGGTCTTATCATCATAGGCGGGTTCAACAACTTCCCATATCCTTGAGAACAACAACCTAGCCATTGGTATTCCATTACATGGACCGGACGGGTTATGAGAATGGGTATGTACATGTTCGGGTCGGGTCGTACAGATTAGTATATTATCCTTCTTTTCTAGTTATGTTTCAAACCCTCACTTCATTCACTAGCCGCCGTCGCCTCCTCTCTGAACCCCACCGGAAATCGCCTCACGGTGGCGCCGCAATACCAGAGCCTTTTTCTGACGCCAACGACCGCCAAAACCTCCAGGCTGGACCTTCGTTGCCCCTTGAGTCCTAATCTGACCTCGATTTTCCTTGCAACTACCTCGAGCCCTCTCAAACTAGCCTTGCCCGAAACTCCCATTTCCTCCATCAATCCGCATCACCGACCGTCGGGTCAGCTTTGTTTTTCAGGTATGTTGCTATTCCCCTCATTCCGAAGCTTTTCACCGAAGGCTTAAAACCCAACTTCTATTAGCCTTCACACTCTCTTTCCCAAAAGCCCTCTATTAATTTTATGAAATGAACGTTCATTTTTGAAATCTCTAAAGTTCAAAATGAAGAACCCTAGTTTCCTCTCCTCATCCCTCTTCTTCAAGCACTGTTCATATATTTATATTCTTAATGCTTTAGAAATCTCCACTGTTACCTTACTGCATTTCTTATCTAATGGTTCAGGAGTTTTAGGAATCAAATTCCTCCTTTCTCCTTTCAAGCTTTTGAAGGAAAATTTTGTCTTTCTCTTTGATTCGCAATTTTACAGTAAATGAATTGCAATTGGTTTGTTTGTTACGTTTTTGGTTTGAGCTTGGTATAGTGGTTGGTGCGGCAGTGATTAGCAGAGGGTACGTTTTCAGGAAGTGGGATAGTGCCTGTTTATTTTGATTGCTTTTTTTTTTTAATTTTTTTGCAATTTTGTCTATCTCTCTTCTTTGGAAGCAAAACTTGGGCTCACGTGAATTCTTTTTGGCCTGCAGGGGACTTTGAAGCTTAGTTGGAGCCAAGCAGTGAGCGCCAACACCACTGGTGAGGTCCCTTCTCTCTTTCCTTTGTATTCCAGGCGTTGCTTGAGTTTTGTTGTATTGTACAATGAGCTGGTATTTGTGGCTAAACCCGTGAGCTTCCTACAACAGATGAGCCTTTAAAATTTAAACCGTTCTTTCATTCTTTGTCACTTATATAACCAACTCCTGAGCCATGGGGAAGAAATGCTGAGTTGTCATAACATGATCTGGCAACACTTAACTTGGTATATTTCTCTTTCTCTCTCTTTTTCGTTTTGAATCGGGACACTGAACTGCCATTTGTTGATTATTATGTCTTCTTCTACCTTAAAATGCCTCTGCTCAAATTGACCTCTTATGTTTAACGAATTGTTAGTTGTTCGCACTGTATTGCCTTCGCCATTTTTCTTGACATCCCCTGATTTTGTCTTGAATGATTTTGCCAATCATGAAATACCCTTATGCGTGCAAATGCAATGCAAGTAGTGTAAGCAAATGCTATGCTAAATGCAACAACACATAATATTTATAAATATGTTAATGCTGACTTAGTATAAATGGGAGATACATACTGTAATGAAATGAATGCTGATCGATCGTTAGCAAATTAAAAAATAATCCCCACAAATTTCCTAACTAAGTGGATAGGGCAAGCAGGGGTCGAATCCCACAGAGAAGGGGAATAGACTTATCAAAGATAAATCTTCAATAAGAATCACTAAAACAGGGGATTAAAAATAACAATTATAAAGAAAAGTAATTTAACTAAAAATAAAGCAAACTAAATTAAATCTAAACTATGGCAATAATTAAAGGAAAAAATAATAAGAAAGCATACTTCTTCTCCAATGATAGAAATCAATCAATTTAACTATAGATCCTTTATTTAAAAGATGAATTTAATATTTTATTCTCAATTAGATAATCGGTCTAGAGAAATCTCTAACATGTTTATTAGATAAATCTACTACTACGCTTTGAATTATCCCTTTCATTCACAACAACTAATCACTATGTTACTAGTTTATTAGTTTGTCAAGAACAAACCATTAAAAACAATTATTCACACATGCATAACAAGTATAACAAAACTTATTTAAAATAAGTTTTACCAATCACATTGGAAGAGGTATTACAATTACTCCCAATTGTTACTAATAATCAAACTTAAGGCATCACCCTTTGTAAGTTTTATCTAACTATAGATCTATCCAATTACATCATTAGTGGCCACATAAATCAATAATCATCAAGATAATGAAATAAAACAGAGATTAGCAAACATATCAACCGTGAACAAATATCAAATTATAAGCACACAAATCTCACCATAATTAATTGATCAGATTCACCAAATATAAGAAATATTAAGAATTTAGCTACTCATGGATTTGGAAAAATCCATGAGAAACTTAAGAAAACTTAAGAACTTATTGGACGAAATCTTCCTTGGCAGCAAGTCACACCCCTCTCTTCAAGAGAGGGGGCGAAACCCTCTTCTAAAACTAGAAAAAAAAAACTAAAAACTAGAAGAAAATAATAGATGAAGAGAAAAAGATGTAGAGAAAAGATTGTATCTAGGGTTCTACATAAGGTGGGTATTTATAGTGGACTAATTAGACTCCATATAGACTTAGGATTTAAACCTAACAGCCTCCTAGGTTGGTTTGGACTCTAACTTAGTCTCCAAGTTGGATTAAAAGTCTTCCTCAGAGTAAAATTCGGACTTGGGAAAATTCTGAAATCGTGCAGAAACTTCAAGGGCATTGTCGGCATCAAATACAACATAACTAGGCTTCGCGCTTTGGGCTTGAAAGCAAAGTTGTAGATCTCGGTATCATCTTTCTGACGCATATTCACACGCATTTTTCGGAGGTCTGAGTCAAAGGTTATGATCGTTTTATCGAGACTGCGCAGACTCCTAATCCAACTAGGAAAAGGGTTGCTGAAATTGAATACTTCACAGGGTTGGACTACACAGATTGGGGCTTTTACTCCAATTGTGGGCCAAGTTGGGCTGGTTATTCTCCCATGTAGAATATTCACAAGCCCATGTCTTCAGGGCCTCTCCAAAGCATGTCTTCATTCCTTCGCGATTTAAGCTCAATCCTTAGTTGTTTCTCCTTGAAATATTTCTTCACTGATCTTCATGACTTGAAATTGACTCCAATGAATCTTCAATCACGAACTTCGAATCTCCAAATCTTCACTCAAAAATGCTAAGTCGATATTTGTGACAAAAGTCATCAATATAGCTCGAAAAATAATGAAAAACAACAAGTTTCCAATTTTCTTCTCTTCAAGACCTAAAAACACAAATACTTGTAAAATAGGTTAAAATCACATATAAAAATTCCAAAAAGCATAGGAAAATGATCATAAAAATATGGTCTATTTTGGCTCGATCATATTTGCCCCCACACTAAACCTTTTCTAGTTCCTAGCAAATTAATGCATAAAAACTAAGAAAACAAAAACAAAAACTAAACCTAAAACTAATGCAAATAAAGATTCCATTTTCGTAGGTGTACAACGACACTTAGCACTTGACGCAAGCCATTTAAACCTAAGACTGATAGAGGTACTTAGGAGGAATTAAGTCTCTTGAGAATTTTCTTTACTAGGACGATACCCACAAACATGTTTAAAACTGACTCGATAGACTCATGGGTTAGTATTAAAAACAAAACAAATTTTTAGACAAATCTATGTTTAAATCTTTAAAAACCATTCGTTTCAAAATATTAATTTGAATGCATACACATATCAAGGATTAATGCAATCATGAAATCAGAATAACAAAGAATAATAAGAGCACTCAATTAAAAAAATCCAAGAAATAGCAAGCATCTTTATTCTTAAGTAACCATAATTAAAGTATTTCTAATCACTCATCATTCTTGACATCTTATAATGACTACTTACCATAAGCTTGTGTTTTCGTCTTTATCTCCAATACTATTAAAAAATGCATATCATGGATACAATCAAGGGTTTTTGTGTGTTATAATAGATGAAGGGTAATTAATTTTTTTTTAAGAAAATAAGGTTACTAACCTTGAAGTGTTCATGACTTGGGGTTACTAACTCCCATTTCTTTTTATTTTTACTTTTTCAGAGGGACAATGCTTCCGCAATTCCATGTCTCTTATCCTCTTTAAGATTACTAACCTTTTTTCTTTAGAGTGACAATTATGGAAAGATCAGAGATACCTTTAATCCGCTTCGTAAAAACACTTCTTTCTATCAAAATATTTATTATATTTTATTTTTTTTAATCAGCCTTTTATAAATAGTCCCCCATACTTTTTCTTGACATATCCATAACATACTTTCATAATTGTAATTTCTACAAGATTAAACACAAGTTCTAGAAATAGATAGTCATAGAAGCAATAAATGATAAGATCATATCACAAACTCTAATTATACCTAATTCTAAGAAATAAAATGACATGCTAAAAATCAATCAATGAATAAAGCATTCTTAAAAATTCTAAGAATTCATCAATCATAATCAAATCAATTGCTCAATATATGCATAAAAATTTCAAATTTTCTCGAAAAAAATAACATGGCATGGATCTCTCCCCCACACTTAAAAGACACATTGTCCTCAATGTATGAAATTTAACAAAAAAACAAAAAATTTGAGTTTTTTGAATTTTTTGGAAATATCATATGAATGCACATGTGTAAAAGTGTGGTTTCAAAAATAAATGTGCTAATGAGAGACTTGACTCAAAAAGAAAGTGTCGACCCAATTAAAAGTGTGGTTCAAAAATAAATGTCCTTATGAGAGACTTGACTCACAAAGAAAGTGTCGACCCAATCAAGTAATTCAAGCAATTCAAAGCATCAATCATAACATTCATACCATATAAGTGATCATAAAGATCCAAATCAAAGCATAGAAAATAACAAATAAGATACAAATGCATACAACTTAATCAATCAAGGATTAGGCAATCAATAAAAGCAATAATCAATCAAAACAAAGCAATGCAATAAAATAAATATGTTTGAGTTGAAGAAAGCTTCTCTATTTTCCAAGCATAAGTTCCATTTGATTTCCTTGCATTGTCCAAAAACGTAAGCTCCATTTGTTTGCCTTGTTTCCTTAATATGAAATCCTAAAAAGAAAAAGAAAAACAAAACAAAAAAAATTAAAATGTTAGTAAATTCTTGGGTTGCCTCCCAAGCAGTGCCTTTCTTATATGTTTTTGGCTAGACTTTCCTTCATCTCCCTTTGTTAGGGTGGAACATACCGCTTCAAAACATAAAGCAAATATGATGATATTGGAAGAATATGAGCACAACAATATGAAAGATAAAAGAAGAGATAAGGAAAGAAATCACCAATTTCGTTGAGACCGACTGTATGAATGGCTAATAATGACAATGACATTTTTGT
The DNA here is from genome assembly GCA_001974825.2 of Corchorus olitorius. Taxonomy (NCBI): domain Eukaryota; kingdom Viridiplantae; phylum Streptophyta; class Magnoliopsida; order Malvales; family Malvaceae; genus Corchorus; species Corchorus olitorius. Next base: position 18,688 of record AWUE01013212.1, read on the forward strand.
TGCCGTGAGATGTTGATGCAATGAATGCTTTCGGCATTCTTGTTTGATGATCGGTCGCTGAACAAACCACAAGAAAAATCCCCACAAACCTATAACTAATAACTAGGGCAAGTAGGGGTCGAATCCCACAGAGAAGGTGGAAACAAATTAAAGCCAAATTATGCTAAAGAAAGTCTTATCAAAGGGGATTTTTATGGATTTTTCAAAATAACTAAATTAAACTAGAAAACAATAAAAATAAAACTGATCTTATGATCTAGAAAATAGTTTAAGATAAACAATAATTGAAAACATACTTCTTTTCCTCTAGATAATTATTTTAATCAAATAACTCATGGATCCCAGACACAAAGCTTGAATTTGATTAGATTTCAATCAATTAAGCATCATAACTTATTCCAAATCGATATATAGCCTAAGACGTAGACATCAATTTTCATTGGAACAAAGTAATCCTCTTAATCTCTTAAACAACTCCACTTGAATAATTGGTATGAGAGTGGAATACTCAACACTCCAACATGCTAATAAAATTTAGTTCGCATCTCGCTAAAACTAATTTCTATTGTTTCTAATCAAATATCACCCTATGAAGAATCACAGAACAAGCATTAAAATTTACTTTTCCGCATGCATGATAAATCAATACCAAACTCATCTACATCTATTTCCATCTCGGCCTATAGATTTCAACAAGGTTTGATAATCCCATTGATCCTAGGACTCCTAGAATTACAACTGTCACTTGGACCAATATTAGCTTGACTCAAGCTAAATTGAATCTAACAATAGTATTCATAATCATCAAGATAAGTTGTACACCCAAATCTATCAAAGTATGAACACATAAGATGAAGTACAGGGATAAGAAACATATTCAAACAGAAAAATCAAATTATTAAGAACAAAAGTCTCACCATAAAATTATTGATCATAAATACCTAGGAAAAAGAAGTATAAAGGTTTAGCCACTCATGTATTGGATGGATTGATGTTTCCAATCCATGAGAGATTGAAAACTTACAAAACGATGAGGGAAAAGTGGAGGAGGCGGCTGCCTCCTCTTCAAACCGCCAAACCTAAGAAAATAAGAAGAGAAAAGTTGTGGAGCGATTGTTCTTGAGTTCTATGATAAAAGGGTATAAATAGGGGACGACCTAGGGTTGATTTTAGAGTTCTTGATGACTAAAACTAACCCTAGGGACGTTCTAGGCTCTCCTTCATGTCTTCAAGCTGACCCAAATAGGTTATATGGGCTTAGATTGATTAAAAACGCAATCTGGCCCATGAAAACGTCAGATCTGGGCTTCGACCAAAACACAAAAGTTGTAGCTCTCAGAGTTAGCTTTCCAACGCATATTTATACACCTCATTTGGAGCTCTTGATCAAAAGTTATGGCTGTTTTCCCGAACTGTCGCCAAATTTCGAAAGTATTGAAGAGGCTTCAAGAGGAAGTGACATGAGTTGCTGATGGTAGTTGCGTGCGGGGCTATCTCTGACTCTCCCTCGGTGCCTACATGGTTGCCCTGAACACCCATGTGATTTCCTTGAGGACCGAGGTGGGCAGTGTCATGAGTCTACTTGGGTGCGCACATGGTTTGTCTGAGGAACCATGTGATGTGCCTGATCACCCAGGTAGGTTGTGTCATAGCTCGTCACCTTGACATGTCTTCTTGCCTTGAACTCATCTTTGCTCCTTTGCCTTGAAAACTCTAAGCAATCAACTTTATGACTTTGATAATCATAAAATTGACTCTTCAAGCTCTTCAATCATGAACATGATAGCTCCAATCTTCATCCAAAACGTCCATGGAAAATACTTGTGCCATAAATCATCCAAAAATGTCCCCAAAAGGTACAAAATTGATGATTTTGTACTTTTCTTCTTGTCAATACCTATGAACACAAATATAACCAATATAAGGCATAATCAAGCATAAAATACCCAAAAAGCATAGGAAAATGACCATAAAAAGATGCATAATTTTGCTCTGATCATATTTCCCCCACACTTAAGTTTTGCTAGTCCCTAGCAAACTAGTGTTAAAAATACGTAGAAAACAAAAACAAAAGTTAGTAAACAATTTATTTATTCCACTTTCGTAGGTGTACGACGACACTTAGCTCGTGACGCAAGTTATTTCAACCTAAGACTGATAGAGATGCTTAGGAGGTGTGATGTCACCTGAAGGTTTTCTTAACTAGAACGATACCCACAAACATTATGAGAACATTGACTAAAACATCAAACTTAAAAAAACATAGTATTTCTAACAAATTAAGAATTTCATTTACATTTTCTAATCAAATGCAATATAAGTTAGTAAAATTACAAAGATCATAAGATTCAAATCAACTATGCGCAAAACCACTCCAATCAATAATATAATTTCTAAGATCAACATACCTTTGATGATTTTGACAAGGAAAAATTACCATAAACTTGTATTTACATCTATCTCCAAAGAAAAACTAATATCATGGATATTCATCAAGGATTAGAATGGGTTAAAAAGGATGGCTTATTTTTAAGAAAACAAGGTTACTATCCTTAAAAGTGTTAATGACTTAGGTGTTACTAACTCCCTTTTTTTTCTTTTGAGGTTACAAACACTCTTTTTTTTTTTTCAGAGGGACAAGATTTCCGGAATTCCATGCCTCTAATCCACTTTTAAGGTTACTAACCTTATTATTATTATTTTTTTCATTAAAGAGTGACAACTATGGAAAGATCAGAAGTATCTCTTCTCCTCTTTCATGAAACACTTCTTTAAAAGATTTTAGATACCCTTCATACCCTCACACTTTTTCTTTGACATATCCATGACATACTTCTATAAATGTAAACAAGATTCAACACAAGTTCTAGAAGTAATACACTTGTCAAAACATTTTTGGGTATGAAAAACCTTATCAATTACACTTCTCAATCAAAGAATGAAATTATACATAAGAAAATTTGAAAAATATCTTCAATGTATTTAAACAAAATTATTATTACACAAGACTATACTTATGGAAATTAAATCAAAACTTATTAGAAATACAAAACAATTTCAATTTTCTTCAAAAATTTTGAAAAATTTATCTCTAGTCTATATGATAAGAAAAATTAAAAATATGATCTTTCAAATAGACTAATTTGTCCCCCACACTTAAAAGATACATTGTCCTCAATGTGTGGTGTGCTAGTAATTTGACAAAAAATTCAATGATCTCTTTCAAATTTTTGGAAAACTAAGTGCAAAATGACAATTTGACTTATAAAGAGGACCCAATATCCTAGACAAATCAAATAATCATTCACTAGCAACTAAAACACAATAAGTGGGGCAATCTAAATTGATTGAATACATGTAAGATTTAATTCAGAAAGAAAGTCGAAGCTCAATCTTAGCAAATTAATCCAAACATATAATTAATCATAACATCCAAACACATAAGTCTTACATAAGATCCAAAAATAAACATAAGACAAATACAAATTAAAACACAAATAAAACATAAATGCATGCAATGTCATGATAAAATGCAATAAAATGCAAAACACATAGCATCCTAAGGATAAGAGTCATCGACCTCTCCTTGGCCTCCTTTGCCCCATGTAGTCACGCATGGTCTCCTCCATTTGTTCCGTGTAAGCGCTCATCTCTCGAACCATAAGTTGATGGAATTGTCTCATAGTTAGTTCCTGGAAATTCTCTTCATCAATTCCAAGGGTGGTTGTCCCTCCACATGTGGTTGTTCTAGTCCTTGCTCTTAAGTCCTACGATGTACATTGTACCAATGTGCACGATTGACAATGACTTGCCTCTTAATACCCAAATGACTTAAACAACTTACATTGATGACATTGCCTTTGTTGTTGAAGCGTAACTTACCATCGACTTCAACTGCTTCATTAATCAAAATTTTGCAAATCAACAATGGAAAAACAAAGGTCTTATCATCATAGGTGGGTTTAACAACTTCCCATATCCTTGAGAGCAACATTCTAGCCATTGGTATTCCATTACAATGGCCTAATCCATGACAAAGCTTATCCACAACATAGAAGTGCTCAATGCGAAGCTTATGCTTATTACTACTCCTAGGAATGACATTATGATGTAGCAAACACACAAGTCTATCTTTAGGTTCCATGTACTTGACCTTCACTTCTCTATTACCTTGGTTGTCGATACCAAGAGGAATGTCAAATCTTCGCAAAGCGTTATTCCTTTTCCATGTACTCTCGGTGGCGGTCTTTTGTTCTCCATCAATACAAGTGAAGTAAAACATGCTACCCTCATTATTTAAGCCAAGCAATTGACACAAATATTCCTCATCAACCGCAATGTCCTTACCTTTGACAATTGTGTTATTGGTGTACTCATATCCATCACGATCCTTGTCCATATTTGCGTAGAATTGGTTCACCAAATCGAGGTAGTAGTATCCATCCACTTGAAGAAGTGACTCCCATCCTCTATTGACAAACAAGGGGCCAACTCCAAGTTCTTGATCAAGGTTGGTTGGGAGTACTTTCTCATTGATGAAAGAATTGTTATACCATGATCCATACCAATCATTATCAACACAAATTGGTGGCGGCACATTTAGGAATGGTTGAGCGGCATTGTCTTCCTCAATTGGTGGGGCTTGTGACGTTGAAGCTCTTGTTCTCACTCTCCTTGACATTTCTTCGAACACTTGGCGGGCACTAGATAACCTTGTAGGGTTTCTTGAAAAATCTCTCTTAAAGCTCCAATTTAGCACTTCCCATTGCTCAAAATTTCCTCAATCAACTCCAAAAAGAAGCCTACAACTTTCCCAAAACTTGAAAATCAGAAATTTTGAGGAATTTGATGGACAAGGTGTTGGATAATCTAATGGGTAAGTGCTTTTGGGTGATAAAAAGATGAAAGAAATGATTTGTAAGTGATAAAGTATTGAAATTGATGAATAAAGTGAGTGAATTTGTCAATAAAGGTAATAAAAGAAATGAAAAAGGTTTGGGTTGGAGATGGGTGTTGCAGAATTGAAGGTGAGTGATGGGTGGTATTTATAGTGTTGGAGATGGGTGATGGCTATTGGGAATTGGAGTAAAAATTGGGTTTGGTTTAAGTGTTGCTGGCATGGGTACTAGGTGCAGCAGCGTGGGGGCTCGGCCTGCAGCAGCTCGCACCTAAGTGGACAGGTTCTCTAGCTTGGTGTTCAAGCTTTATGCCAGGGTGCCCAGCTAGAGTCGGGCCTCTATACTTTTGCTGGCTTAATGCAGAGCAGTTGGGGGCTATGGGTTACGGCCTGGGTGTTCAGGCAATCTGCCTGGGGGCCCAGGTCGAGTGGGGTTTTGCTTCCCAAATGCTCTCCCCTTGCATTTTCTTACCAACTTCAAACTCAACTCTAAATGTCCCAAAGCTATATATCATCCAAATTGTTGCAAAATTCCCAAAATTCTTCGATCCAAAAACACTTTTCTATTACCCAAAATCCTTAAAACAATTGAGGGTATCAAAGGAATTCTGAACTCTTATCACTTAAAATTCTATATGTATGCGATGCATGAAATAATTTAATACAAAATCTAAAAAAAACTACAAATGATATGTGAATATGCATGAATGCAAAGATACAAAATGATGCATGAAATACCATTCAAAACAAAGAATCAACATATTCAATTTATCAAGCAAAGATATTATCAATTGGAGAACAAACTAAGAAGGAAAAAGGTTAAGAAAAGCTTATTCTGAGTCTTGGCTTTCATGTACATGCTTCGTCCATCCAATTTGTTGACTTTTCTTTGATCCTTCTTTGGAATTGAACTATATAATCCTTAGTTTTTAATGTACCTAATAAGTAACAAAATTGAAGTTCATTAAGCAGTCTTCTTGCATCTTCAGGACTCTTGAGTTCCAAATTACCTCCACTTGCGAAATCAATATTGACTCGGTCCAAGTGAGAAAACCCATCATAGAAACTCTGAATTAACTGCCATTCAAATAACCTATGGTCAGGGTTGCTCTCACATAGCTCGTTGTATCGTTCCCAATATTCGCACCAATCTTCATTAGGAAATTGTTGGCAAGATAGGATCTCCTTTCGAGAAGAATACCATAGTGATTTTCGCTCCATTACCTCGAAATTCCAATCTCTAGAAAGCAAAGGCTCGAAAGAAAATTTTAACACTCTAACGAAAAAAATAAAAATAAAATAACGAAAAATAAAAAGATAATGGCAAGAAATTCTTAGGTGGTAATTTGTCTTCAATCTTCTTGTGCCTTCCTTCCTTCCCCGGCAACGCGCCAAAATTGTGATCGCTCGTTGAACAAACCACAAAATAAATCCCCACAAACCTATAACTAATAGTTAGGGCAAGTAGGGGTCCAATCCTACAGAGAAGGTAGAAACAAATTAGAGCCAAATTATACTAAAGAAAATCTTACCAAAAGGGAGTTTTATGGGTTTTTCAAAATAACTAAATTAAATTAGAAAAAAATAAAAATAAAACTAAACTTAAGATCTAGAAAATAGTTTAAGAAAAACAATTAATTGAAAACATACTTCTTTTCCTCTAGGTAATTATTTTAATCAAATAAATCATGGATCCCAGACACAAAGCATGAATTTGATTAGAATGCAATCAATTAAGCATACTTAATTATTCCAAATCGATATATAACCAAGGACGTAGACATCAATTTTCATTGGAACAAAGTAATCCTCTTAATCTCTTAAACAACTCCACTTGAATAATTGGTATAGTAGTGGAATACTCAACACTCCAACATGCTAATAAAATTTAGTCCGCATCTCGCTAAAATTAATATCTATTGTTTCTAATCAAGCATCACCTTGTGAAGAATCATAGAACAAGCATTAAGATTTAGTTTTCTGCATGCATTATAAATCAATACCAAACTCATCTACATCTATTTCCATCTCGGCCTATAGATTTCAACAAGGTTTGATAATCCCATTGAACCTAGGACTCCTAGAGTTACAATTGTCACTTGGACCAATATTAGCTTGACTTAGGCTAAATTGAATCTAACAATAGTATTCATAATCATCAAGACAAGTTGTACACCTAAATCTATCAAAGTATGAACACATAAGATGAATGATCAGACCAAAATCATACATCTTTTTATGGTCATTTTCCTATGCTTTTTGGGTATTTATGCTTGATTATGCCTTATATTGGTTATATTTGTGTTCATAGGTGTTGACAAGAAGAAACGTGCAAAATCATCAATTTTGTACCTTTGTAGAGCCTTTTTGGATGATTTATGACATAAATATTTTCCAAGGAAGTTTTGGATGAAGAATGGAGCCATCATGTTCGTGATTGAAGAGCTTGAAGAGTCAAATTTATGCTTATCAAAGTCATAAAATTGATTGCTTGGTGTTTTCAAGGCAAAGGAGCAAAGACAACTTCAAGGCATGAAGACATGCCAAGGTGATGAGCTATGACACAGCCCATCTGGGTGATCAGGCGAAACACATTGGTCTTCAGACAAACCATGTGGGCACCCAGCTGGAGTCGTGACACCGCCCACCTGGGACCTCAAGCAAACCACATGGTTGCTCAAGGCAACCATGTGGGCGCCAGGTGGAGTCGGGGTCCTTGTTCCGCACGCGCCCAGCAGCCAGCGTCGACACTCCCATGTCACTTCCTCTTGAAGCCTCTTTAATACTTTCCAGATTTGGCGACAATTCGGGAAAACAACCATAACTTTTGATCCAGAGCTCCAAATGAGGCGTATGAATATGCGTTGGAAAGCTAACTTCAAGAGCTACAACTTTTGTGTTTTGGTGGAAGCCTAGATCGGACGTTTTCATGGACGAAAATGCCCCTGAAATCTACAGACAGAATCTGTCTTGGGCCTGACTTGCGTTTTTGATGAATTGAGCCCATATAACCTATTTAGGACAGCTTGAAGACATGGAGAAGAGTCCAGAACGTCCCTAGGGTTAGTCTAAGTCATCTAGAACTCTAAATTAAACCCTAGGCAGCCCCCTATATATACCCTCTTATCGTAAAACCCTAGAAGAACTTTTCTCTACAACTTTTCTCTTCTTTTCATTTAGGTTTGGCGGTTTGGAGAGGAGGCAGCCGCCTCCTCCTCTTTTCCTCTTCGGTTTGTAAGTTTTGAATCTCTCATGGATTGGAAACTCTAATTCATGAGAGGCTAAACCTTTATACTTCTTTTCCTTAGGTATTTTTGATCAATGAATCTATGGTGAGACTTTTGTTCTTAATAAGTTAATTTTTCTGTTTGAATATGTTTCTTATCCCTATGATTCATCTTATGTGTTCATATTTTGATTGATTTGGAGTACTGCTTATCTTGAGATTTATGAATGCTATAGTTAGATTCAAGTTAACTCGAATTGAGTTAATGTTGGTCCAAGTGACAGTTGTAATTCTAGGAATTCTAGGTTCAATGGGATTATCAAACCTTATTGAAATCTATAGGCCAAATTGGAAATAGATGTAGATGAGTTTGGTATTGATTTATCATGCATGTGGAAAAGAATAATCTTAATGCTTATTCTAGGAAGGGCTGGAACCCGAATCAGAATATTAGAGGTTAGTTTTAGCGAGATGCAGATTAATCTTATTAGCATGTAGGAATTAGCATTACGTATGTTCCTATACCAATTATTCAAGTGGAGTTGTTTAAGATGTTAAGATTATTACTTTATTTCAATGAAAGTTGATGTCTACGTCTTAGGCTATATATCGATTTGGGGTAATTTATGATTCTTAATTGATTGCAATTTAAGTCAAATTCATGTCTCGTGTCCATGATCCATGATTTATTAGATCAAAATACTACCTAAAGGAGAAGAAGTATGTTTTTAATCCATTGTTTTTCTCAAACTATTTTCTTAATCTTTAGTTTAATTCTATTTTATTGTTTCCTAGTTCAATTTGTCTATTTTGAAAAACCCATAAAAATCCCCTTTGGTAAGACTTTCTTAAGTGTGATTTGGATTTAATTTGTTTCCACCTTCTCTGTGGGATTCGACCTCTACTTGCCCTAGCTATTAGTTATTGGTT
>AWUE01013213.1:0-11570 GCA_001974825.2 Corchorus olitorius
ACAATTTTGGCGCCGTTGCCAGGGAAGGAAGGAAGCAACAAGAAGATTGAAGACAAATTATCACCTAAGAATTTCTTATCCTTATCTTTTCTTTTCGTTATTTTCTTTTTCTTTTTATTTTTCGTTTTAGGTTGCTAATTTTTTCTTTTGTTAGCCTTTGTTTTCTTAGGAATTAGAATTTCGAAGTAATGGAGCAAAATACCACTATGGTATTCTTCTCGAAAGGAGATCCTATCTTGCCAACAATTCCCTGATGAAGATTGGTGCGAATATTGGGAACGATACAACAAGCTATGTGAGAGCAACCCTAACCATGGTTTATCTGAATGGCAGTTAATTCAGAGTTTCTACGATGGGTTGTCTCACATGGACCGAGTCAATATTGATGTCGCAAGTGGAGGTATTTTGGAACTCAAGAGTCCTGAAGATGCGAGAAGACTGCTTAATGCCACAGCAGAAAGTATCGACCAGTGTCTTCAAAATGATATTCTACTTTGCGAACAGTTGCCAAATGAAGAAGTACACCAATTTTGGAAGAGATTCCACTATGTATATCGTTGCTCATAAGATCATGAGATTGAAAAGCGTGACCTTGCTCATATATTTCATTCTTGTATGCAACCAAGTGAGAGGAACAATGGGAGATTCTACCAGAGGAAGCTTCCGATATTGGTCAAGAAGAAGATGATGCACAAAACCAAATTACAAATTGCGAACAATTACCAGATGAGGACTTGCACCAATTTTGGGAAAGATTCAACAAATTATGCGATAGCTATCCAAACCATGGGCTTTCTGAGCAAATGCTTATTGGATATTTCTATTCTGGTCTAGATCCTGTTTATATAGACATAATAGAAAAAGCCAGTGGTGGAAGTTTTCTGCATAATGGGTTTTTCTTTTTAAAAACTCTCAAGGAGCAAAGGGAGATAATTGAAGAAGCGGTAGCCAAGAGCGCACAAAAATATCATGAGGCATCAGTCCCAATCGTGAAGGAAGTTGAAGAGGTGTCAAGCGAAACAATGGATGATTTGGAATCACAAGAGCTTAATACGCAAGACCCAACTCAATTTTTCTTCAACGATGAAGATGATACCCCATGCATGGTCTGCATCCCTACAACACCAAAAGAGACTTCCAAGATTGTGCAAGAAGAAAAGGAAGCACCAAAATAAGATATTGAGATGGACATTCTTCCACTTTCTCCACCAAAGATTGCCAAGCACAAAGAGCCGCTAAATGATGAGAACTTACGACATTCTAAAGAATTGAAAGATCTTGTTGATAACCAAGTTTTGGAACCTATAAGTCCAAATTTATTGGGGGTCGACAAATTTCTTGAACATGAAAGTTATGGAGAAGAGGAATGGATATCCATGGATCAATTCCTTTTGAAGGATGAGGAGATTAACCAAGATGAGGATACTTCACAAGGGAAAGAAAGAAACAATGCCAATCAAGGATGCCGAAAGCTCTCATTGCATCAACCTCTAACGGCAACACAAATGGCATTGTCATTCATAGCCATTCATGGAGTCGCTCTCAACAAAATTGGTGAATTCTTTCCTTATCTCCTATTTTGTTGTGCTCATATTCTTCCTATCTCGTCATATCTACTTTTTGCTTTGAAGTGGTATGATCCACCTTAACAAAGGGAGATGGAGGAAAGTTTAGCCAAAGACAATAAAGAAAGGCGCTTATTGGGAGGCAGCCCAATTTTCTAACCCTTTTGATTGTTTTTTGTTTTGAAGTTACTAATTTTTCTTTTGTGTCATAGTATAGTTCAACTTAATTGAAGTTTGATAAAGAATGAGTGAAAAATCCACACAAGAAATAAGTTTGCAGGGATTTTGTTTCAACCTTCATGAAACTCGACGTCAACCTTCAAGGAGGTCGAATCAGAAACTCGTTTTGCCAAGTGATCATGTTTACGTGGAAGGAAAAATACAAGAAGAAGCTTAGCGATTGAGAAGACTTGCGCACTCCAATCAATCAATAAGAATTTTCTTTACCTTTTCCTCTTTTGTGCTTTATGATTAATCTTTAGAGAACAAACATGATGATATGGTAGACTTGCAAGCTTAATTTTCCAATCAATCAATTTCAAAGAAGGATCAAAGAAAAGTCAACAACTTGGATGGAAGAAGCATGCACACGAATGCCAACACCTCGAATAAGCTTTTCTTACCTTTTTCCTTCTTAGTTGTTCTTTAAATGATGATATCTTTACTTGATGAATTGAATATGTTAATTCTTTGTTTTGAATGATATTTCATGCATCATTTTGTATCTTTGCATTCATGCATATTCAAATATCATTGTATATTATTGCATACATCTCATACATATAGAATCTTAAGTGATAAGTGTTCATAGCCCTCAACTGTTTTAAGAATTCTTGGTGAAGAGACAAGTGTTATTGGATTGAAGAATTTTGGGAATTTTGCAAGAGTTTGGATGATATTTAGCTTGGGACATTAAGGGTTGAGTTTGAGCAAGTTGGTAGGAAAGATGCAAGGGAGAGCATATGGGAAGCGAAACACGACTCGACCTGGGTCCCCAGGCAGATTGCCTGAACACCCAAGCCATAACCCACAGGCCCCAGCTGCCCTGCATCAAGCCAGCACAAGTATAGAGGCCCGACTCTAGCTGGGCACCCAGGCCAAAAGTTTGAAAACCCAGCTAGAGAACCTGAGCACCCAGGCGCGAGCTGCTGAAGGCCGAACCCCCATGCTGCTGCACCCAGTACCCATGTCAACAACACTTAAACCAAACCCAATTTTCATTCCAATTCCTAATAGCCATCACCCATCTCCAACACTATAGATACCACCCATCACTCACCTTCAATTCTCCAACACCCATCTCCAACCCAAACCTTTTTCATTTTTCTTTTATTACCTTTATTCACAAATTCACCCACTCTTTCAAGAACCAAGGTAATAAGGAAATAATAGTCAAGTACATGGAACCTAGGGATAAGCTTCGCATTGATGATTTCTATGTTGTGGAATGAGACAACAAAGGAGTGAGATGCGAGCTTTCAAGGATACCATGGGTGACTACATGGGTCAAAGGAGACCAAGGAGGCCGTTAGCTCTTATCCTTATGATTTCTTGTGTATTGCATTTTATCATGACATTTCATGCATATGTATTTATTTTGTGCTTTAATTTGTATTTGTACCATGTTTCTTTGGATCTTATGTGAGACTTATGTGTTTGGATGCTATGATTGATGATATGTTTAGATTAATTTGCTAAGATTGGATGCATACTTTCTAGGTGAATTAAATCTTACATGTGCTCAATTAATTTTGATTACCCCACTTATTGTGTTTTAGTTGCTAGTGAATGATATTTGATTTGTCTAGAATATTTCTTCTTTATAAGTCAAATTATCATTTTGCACTTACTTTTCCAAAAATTTCAAAGAGATCATTGAATTTTTTGTCAAAATACTAGCACACACACACATTAAGGACAATGTGTCTTTTAAGTGTGGGGGAGGAATTAGTCTATTTGAAAGATCCTATTTTTCTATTTTATCTTATTGACTAGAAATAAATTTTTCAAAATTTTTGAAGAAAATTGAAATTGTTTTGTATTTCTAATAAGTTTTGATTTAATTTCCATGAGTATAGTCTTGTGTGATACTAATTTGGTTTAGATACATTGAAAATATTTTTCAAATTTTCTTATGTATAATTTCATTCTTTGATTAAGAAGTGTAATTATAAGGTTTTTCATACCCAAAAATGGTTTGACAAGTGTATTACTTCTAGAACTTGTGCTGAATCTTGTGTACATGTATAGAAGTATGTTATGGATATGTCAAAGACAAAGTGTGGGAGTATGAAGGGTAGCTAAAATCTTTTAAAAGAAGTGTTTTCATGAAAGAGGAGAAGAGATACTTCTGATCTTTCCATAGTTGTCACTCTTTGAGAAAATAAAAATAAAAATAAAAATAATAATAAGGTTAGTAACCTTAAAAGAGGATTAGAGGCATGGAATGCGGAAGTATTGTCCCTCTGGAAAAAAAAAAAGAGCGTTAGTAACCTCAAAAGAAAGAGGGAGTTAGTAACCCCTAAATCATGAACACTTCTAAGGTTAGTAACCTTGTTTTTCTTAAAATGTAGTCACCCTTTTTAAACCCATTCTAATTTTTGATGAATATCCATGATATTACTTTTTCTTTGGAAATAGATGTAAATACAAGCTTATGGTAAGTTTTCCTTGTCAAAATCATCAAAGGTATGTTGATCTTAGAAATTACATTATTGATTGGAGTGGTTTTGTGCATAGTCGATTTGAATCTTATGGTCTTTGTATTTTTACTAACTTATATTGCATTTGATTAGAAAATGTAGATTAAATTCTTAATTTGTTAGAAGTACTTTGTTTTCTAATGTTTGATGTTTCTAGTCAATGTTTTCATAATGTTTGTGGGTGTCGTTCTAGTTAAGACAACCCTCAGGTGACATTACACCTCCTAAGTACCTCTATTAGTCTTAGGTTGAAATGGCTTGCGTCACGAGCTAAGTGCTGCCGTACACCTACGAAAGTGGAATCAATAAATTGCTTAGTTTAGGACTAACTTTGGTTTTCTTAGGATTAACACTAGTTTGCTAGGGACTAGCAAAACTTAAGTGTGGTGGAAATATGATCAAACCAAAATCATACATCTTTTTATGGTCATTTTCCTATGCTTTTTGGGTATTTTATGCTTGATTATGCCTTATATTGGTCATATTTGTGTTGATAGGTGTTGACAAGAAGAAAAGTGCAAAACCATCAATTTTGTACCTTTGTAGAGCCTTTTTGGATGATTTATGACACAAATATTTTCCAAGGAAGTTTTGGATGAAGAATGGAGCCATCATGTTCGTGATTGAAGAGCTTGAAGAGTCAATTTTATGCTTATCAAAGTCATAAAGTTGATTGCTTGGTTTTTTCAAGGCAAAGGATCAAAGACAAGTTCAAGGCAAGAAGACATGCCAAGGTGATGAGCTATGACACAGCCCATCTGGGTGATCAGGCGAAACACATGGGTCTTCAGACAAACCATGTGGGCACCCAGCTGGAGTCGTGACACCGCACACCTGGGTCCTCAAGCAAACCAAATGGGTGCTCAAGGCAACCATGTGGGCGCCCAGGTGGAGTCGTGGTCCTTGTCCCGCGCGCGCCCAGCAGCCAGCGTCGACACTTCCATGTCACTTCCTCTTGAAGCTACTTCAATACTTTCCAGATTTGGCGACAGTTCGGTAAAACAGCCATAACTTTTGATTCAGAGCTCCAAATGAGGCGTATCAATATGCGTTGGAAAGCTAACTCCAAGAACTATAACTTTCGTGTTTTGGTCGAAGCCCAGATCTGACGTTTTCATGGACGAAAATGCTCCTGAAGTCTGCGGATGAAATCTGTCTTGGGCCTGACTTGCGTTTTTGATGAATTGAGCCCATATAACCTATTTGGGTCAGCTTGAAGACATGGAGAAGAGCCCAAAACGTCCCTAGGGTTAGTTTAAATCATCTAGAACTCTAAATTAAACCCTAGGCAGCCCCCTATATATACCCTCTTATCCTAGAACCCTAGGAGAACTTCTCTACAACCTTTCTCTTCTTTTCTCTTAGGTTTGGCGGTTTGGAGAGGAGGCAGCCGCCTCCTCCTCTTTTCCTCTTTGGTTTGTAAGTTTTAAATCTCTCACTGATTGGAAACTCCAATTCATGAGAGGCTAAACCTTTATACTTCTCTTTCCTAGGTATTTTTTATCAATAAATTTATGGTGAGACTTTTGTTCTTAATAATTTGATTTTTCTGTTTGAATATGTTTCTTATCCCTATGCTTCATCTTATGTGTTCATATTTTGATTGATTTGGAGTACTACTTATCTTGAGATTTATGAATGCTATTGTTAGATTCAAGTTAGCTCGAATTGAGTTAATGTTGGTCCAAGTGACAGTTGTAATTCTAGGAATTCTAGAATTCAATGGGATTATCAAACCTTGTTGAAATCTATTGGCCGAATTGGAAATAGATGTAGATGAGTTTGGTATTGATTTATCATGCATGTGGAAAAAAATAATCTTAATGCTTATTCTAGGAAGGGCTGGAACACGGATCAGAATATTAGAGGTTAGTTTTAGCGAGATGCGGATTAATCTTATTAGCAAGTTGGAATTAGCATTACGTCTGTTCCTATACCAATTATTCAAGTGGAGTTGTTTAAGATGTTAAGAGGATTACTTTATTCCAATGAAAATTGATGTCTACGTCTTAGGCTATATATCGATTTGGGGTAATTTATGATTCTTAATTGATTGCAATTTAAGTCAAATTCATGCTTTGTGTCTATGATCCATGATTTATTTGATCATAATAATTACCTAGAGGAAAAGAAGTATGTTTTTAATTAATTGTTTTTCTCAATTTATTTTCTAGATCTTTAGTTTAGTTTTATTTAATTGTTTTCTAAGTTTGATTTTGTTATTTTGAAAACCTATAAAAAATCCCCTTTGGTAAGATTTTCTTTAGTGTAATTTGGCTTTAATTTGATTCCACCTTCTCTGTGGGATTCGACCCCTACTTGCCCTAGCTAATAGTTAAAGGTTTGTGGGGATTTATCTTGTGGTTTGTTCAACGACCGATCAAGTGGTAACGAGACTAGAAAGCACAAAGCAAAAGAAAGCAAGCCAACCATCAAAGAGCTTTACAACAGAACATATGCAAAAAAAAAAAAAACAACATGAAGGCATGAGGGGCATTTTGCTCTTGGCTGAATTGGGAAAGGAATCCAAGATTAATTCCTGGTCCCTAAATGCCAATGCAGCCTGAAACCAAACAAGCATCCCAAAGATCAAGCAGAGTAGCAGGAGACAAAACAGCAAGTGAGAAAGCATGGCAGTGGCACCTGTAAGACTCAACATCAAGCAAACAAGATTCAAAGTGGCAGATTCAAGTTTAAAATAGAAAAGCAAGCAGATTCATCATGAGGCAATACAGAAAGTGCAGCTCAAAATGCTTCCGAGCATCATAAGGCAGTGCAACAAACAACAAACAATAGGCATCAAAAGAAAGGATAAAATATCAGACAAAAACTGAGGTGCATCCGGCAAGCAAAGAAGCCCCATAAATGACTTCAACATGATCAATTCAGCAAATGTATTGGTAACATGATTTTTACAAGAATGTCAAAGACATACATGCATCTCAAAATGGCATTTCGAGCTAGCATTTGTATTATGGCAACAAGCAATTCCATTCAACAAACAGAAGCAGCGGGTTCAAGATCATAATGGCCAAAAGCAAACAATCACAGTAAGGAAATAACTGTCAAACAAGTAGGCAAAAAAGTAGCTCCACATGGGATTCTAATACTGAATTAAGTGAAGCTAAATGAAGAAAATTTCAAGATCACAGTCAACAAGGCAGTGCACAAAACTTATAACAATGAGCTCGATAAAGAAAGGAAGTCGGATAAGTGTCACAGATTATGCGGGTCATATAATCAAAGGGTTCGTGAGACACAGAACAAGTAAGCACAACAAACTGCACAAGCAAAGCAACAGAGGATTCCCATCCAATTTGCCTATCAGATTCCCAAAATTAGTTAGAGAATACTACCGGCTAGCCAGCAATGGAGCCAGCTGGATCCTTATCCCATTTTTTGCTAGCAAATGGATCTGCGACAAAAGGACAAAAAGAATGGGTTAACTAAAAAAGGGGAAGAAAAACAACAGAAAAGGGGGGACAAAAGGGATACTGACTCTCATTCACCGAATGGGGGAAAAGTAACATGGTCTCTCTCTCTGATATGAAGAACAGATCTCGGCCTCTTCCCGGAAGAAAATTAGACACTCAAAACAGTCTCTCTCTCACCAAAAATGAATCTCTCTCTTGATTCTCCTAAACACAGACTCTCTCTCAAGAAAATTCAGGGACTCTTCATTCAAAAACACGCTGAAATTCAAAAAAATTGAGATCCTCTCTCGCATTGAAAATATACACACACATACACAAATTGAGGGACTCATTCTTACTTACGGAGGTTGCTCTCTGAAGTTATGCTCTCTCTCATGCTCTTCTCTCTGAAATGGTAAACTAAGAAGCTAGGGTTTATAGAAAGCTTTGGGATTTTTGAACTATGAGGGATTTTTTGTGAAATTAATTTGGGGTTTTTGAAGAAGAGAGGGAAAGGGTTGTTTTAAGTCGGGATTAAGGGACAGCCACTGGAAAAAGATAAATTTAGGCTAGGGTTCGGCCTTGGGTTTTGAAGTTAAAAGTTAGTTGAAAGATCAAAGACGATGAAGGGGAAGCTTTTGATGGGTAGGATGACATAGTTAAGTTCCGAGCCGATCATATGGCTGAATTCCGAGATCGGAGATGAAGATTTTGGCTCGGATGGGTCTAGATTTGCGGGGTAGCAGTGGGATTTTCAAGAAATCTAGCTTGGATCCTAAGACAAGATGCCAAGGCGAGCCACGCTGGAACTTTTTATAACCATTGGCGGCCAAGATTGCTCTGGCAGCGGCTGCTCTATGGCGGAGGCGTTTCATGGCTAATGGAGGAGAGGGCGGCGTGGTTCAAAGAAGAAGAAGAAGTTTGAAACCCTTTTAGGGTTTCTTGTATTTATACCAACCCAAAACCCGACCTAGGTTCGGCTCAAGTACCCGTGGGTCGACCCGCTTCAGGTAATATTCTAAAACTTCTTCATTTAGCTCCCTAATTTCCATGCAATTAGGTCCTTAAGGTAGTAATTTAATTCAGGGAGGTCTTTACAGTTGTTTCTGTGTTCACATAAATCTTATAACTTGTTTCCGTTTTCAATTAGGTCTTTTTATTTGATTCAATTTGGTCCTTATTTGTTTTGATTTGTGTGATTTCATTCAATTTGGTCCCTAATTTAGGCTGCTATTTATTGTTTGATGCAATTTAGTCCCTGATTTTAGAAATTGATGCTAGAATTGTGCAATTAGGTGCTTAATTTCCATTATTGATATTTTATTTATGTTTTTGCTCTCCTGAATGTTACTAATCTTTTACTTGATGTGCAGAAATGTCCCCAGTCAGTCCAATTTGACCATTAGGCTTTCACTCCTTTAAATCATTTGTTATTTAAGTTAATTGGCCCAGTTAGGTCCTGATTTGTAATAATTTAGTAATTTAGAGTAGTGATAAAGTAGAACTTAGTTGCATGCATATCATATTTACTTGCCATTAATTATATCTGTTTGCATATCATGGCATCTCCTAAAATCAGTTGATAATCGTAACCCTTCCGAAGAAGCGACATTCAGTGAGTGGTCGAGTTTTCGGGGCCACTGAATGTCTCTGAGGATGAGACGGTTCTTCTCGGGATGCGTCGGGGCTCCGAGCATATATCTCAGGAAGTGCTTTCAATAGCCCGGGTTACGTGAGTCAACTTTTAAAAAATCTGACCTTGCATTCATCATTTGCATACATGCATTAATGAAGAGTTAGAAAAATATCAAAAAAAGGGAAAAATCAGAAAATTAAAAGAGGCAATAAAAAGTGTTTTCAAAAAGCATTTTTTTTCTCAAATCATGTTCTCTTATTCAATTTTCAAAATTAAGAAATGGGTAATTCAAGAGTTTTCAAGGTAAGTTTTTTTTTAAAAAAAAAAGCATGTTTTTTAAGTAATTCCAAAATGAGATTTTGGAAAATAAAAGTTTAAGATATCCCAAAAGAAGATTTTGGAAGTAAATAAAATTGATTAAGCTTTTTTTTCAAAAATCAAAAAATGGTAAAAAGATTTGTCATAGTATTTCCAAAATTTCTTCCCGGTGCGGAAGATTCACCAAGAAAACAAACAGTGAAAGAGAGTTAAAAGAAGAATTAATCGACAGTCGTTCGATTATATTCTTCAAAACTCTCGACATTTAAACTTGTTTTTAAAATGATTTTTTCTTTTTCTTTTACAACACTTTCTCTAAACATCAAGATTAGGATTAAAAGCAACCAATCTTTCATTTTGACCCACTAGCTTTAGTTAGACCAAGAGGTACCGTCATTTGACGGGCGCTCCAGGGATGCTAATCATTCCCCGGGCGTAACCGACTCCCGAATGTAGATTTAGGTTACAAGACAGGACCGTAGGTTTAGTGGGTCCATGCCAAGCCTAAGACCTCATTAGACCTTTAGGTTGTTGATTGAGCCAAAAAACAACCCTATTTTTATAGCTATTTTATTATGTTTTTGGATCTATTTATGCTTAAATATATGCTATTTTGATAACATTTGTGTTTTGAGTCCTTAAGAGATGTGAAATTAAGAATTTGTTAATTTTCACTACTTTTGGAGCTATTTTGATGACTTTTTACACAGATTTGAGCATAGCAATTTTGAGTATAGATAAGGAATTCGAAGCTCGTGTTTGAAGACTCATTGAAGATAATTTGAAGATTTGAAGACTTTGAAGAATTATTTCAAGGAGAAAGAATTGAAGATTGGAGCTTTAATTGCGAAGGATTGAAGACAAGCCATGAATTAAGCCCAGAAGCTTTGGAATTTTGGATATTTTATATGGGATAATACTCAGCCCATATAAGCCCACAATTGGAATTAGAAACCCAATTTGTGCCGCATATGTCCAGGAAAATATCCAATTCCCGCTTATTCCCGCTTCTAGTCCTAACAGGATTAGGATTCAGCGCCATCTTGGTTAGACCCTAAACCGTCCTGGAGTCTTTTCCATGTTAGAGATGGAGTCTTGAGGGTTATTTACACTATAAATAGCCACCTTAGGTGTAGGTTTTTAGTACATGTAGATCTAGAAATTTTATTTGGTAGAATTGTTGAAGAATTGGAGGACAAAAGCCCTAGTGCCGCCGCCCCCTTCTCTTCCCATCCATAAGTTAAGTTTTTCTTCTTATTCTTTGGATGCTCCCTCAATTCATGAGTGAGTAATCCTTTTCTTTTCTCCAATGTAGAATTTAATTGATCTCTTGACTTATATAATGGTGAGATTTTGTGCTTATACATGATAATTGTTAAGAGTATTCCTTTGATCTTTGTTTTAATTCTATGTTGCTTGTTTTGATGGATTGAGCAGGCACTTTCTTGATAAATTAAGTTAGCATTAGCTAGATCAAGTCGAGGATTGATAGTACAGGCTTGGTTGTTTGTAGCAATTGGTTGAGAATTAACACCTCCTTCCAAGAGAGATAAGGGACGTTTAGTGAGAAATTACTCTTTGTGCTTGTACAAATTACTAGTTCTTAATGCTTTGTTTCTTGGTGAATCTTTAAGCCTTAACCGGTAATTGATTTGTTAAGAAGTAAAAGGGGTAATTTAACCTTTAACTGGTAATCTTATCTAATTGAGGTAATTTAGGATTTAATTCCTACAAGCTATTCTATGATTTCATGATTATTAGATATCAATGATCCATGTTATAATTGTCAAGAGGGATATTAATTCTATGTTGGAGGTTCTTATTAATTGTTTTCTTGATTATTCACTGCTTTCTTATCAATTGTTTTCTTTAATTTTCTTGTTTGCTTCCTTAGTTAATTTTACTTGTTAGTTAGATTAGATTTAATTTCACTATA
>AWUE01013214.1:0-27457 GCA_001974825.2 Corchorus olitorius
AAAGAAGAATAATCCAAGGGATGTACAAGTGGTAGTTCCTTGTAACTTTGTAATCAATCATTTAATTCAATCAATATAAACATTTAAGAAGTATATCAAAATAAGGGTAACAATTTAAATTCCAACGACGGAGCCTCTTCGAGAAATTTAAAATCTCTTGAATACTCTTGAGGATAATTGTCTCAAAATTTTTGTCAAAATGTGAGGAAATTGAAGACAATATTAATTAAAGAGGTAAAATCAACAATCATGAATTTAAATGATTTAAAGTAATAATTAATGCTAAAAGGTTAATGTTTAGTTAAAATGGTACTGTCTTTTTGACAGGCGTTGTAGGGGTGCTAATACCTTCCCTACACGTAATCGAACTCCCGAACCCAAAATTTGGTGATGAAGACTAATGGTTAATCATTATTAATGAACTTAATTCAACATTAAGAACACATTAAAATGGTTAATCAAAATTAGGTGGCCAATCACACCTAGATAAAAAAGATTGGTGGCGACTCCTTTCCAATGCGTCTAGCGCTCAGATCTCGCGATTTGCACGTTATGACACCTCCTATAGTCAAAGTTTCCAATTACTCCATCTTTCTACCTAATTCAAGCTTCATCTTCATTGGAATTGTATTAAACATTAAATACATACCAAGAGAGATGAAGGGTAAATTAGGAAAGTAAAGGTAAAAGTTTATTAAATTCAACAATCTAACTAACATTGCCTAATTTTCTTGTTCTGTGTAGCAGGCCAAGGAATTGAAGATTGAATTCAAGGGCTTGAAAATGGTATACGCCAATAGTTTGGGCGAAATGGACCATGCATTATATATGTTGGACTTGATGGGAAGAAGAGAGGATGACGAGGGTTTGGTCATCTTCTATTCTGATAAACTACAGAGGTTGGTGGCAGAAGAAGGAGCATTGGAGAGAGAGTTGTTAAGGTTGGCGCACATAAACCCAGATATTGTGTTTATATACCGATGATTCGATCATTTACCCAATATTTAATATCATTCCTTTTCATAAGTAACTAGTAATTCATGTCCTACATGGAAATCGTTAACATTGTTTTTTCTTAGCTATAATAGCTCATTTAAGGATTCATTATTTGCAAAAATACTCAATTTAGGGCCTATTATTAAAAAGAAGCTCAAATAGGATCCAACGATACAAAATTTGTTCAATCAAAGTCCCGTTGTCAATTGTATAGACTTAATTAATAGCTCGAGACCTTATTTAATGAGGAAAAAGAAGTTGTATCACTTAAACTAACCAATTATTGGTATTAACACTTTTAATGAGAAAAAGACTTTGATAGCTAATATTTATGAAAACATGAAAAATTCATCGAAATGTCGCTTAAATTTTCAATCCTAAACGTGAACACGAAAAAAGTTTACTTAATTTAATATGGATATTTACAGATATTTTTTGGACTTTTAGGGATATTTGAAACAATAAATATCAACGGATACACGGATATTTCGATTGATATTCTTTAACATTGAAATTTCTTTGGATATTTATATCGAGGGGTACAGATATCGGATATATCGAGGTATGGACGGATATTCAATTCCATGGCGGTAAGCCCCCTACTCAAGCAGTAAGGTCGATCGACCTTCATTTCCGTGGTAAGGTTGATTGACCTTCACTATTGGCGATCACAGACACTAAAGATATCATACGATGAGGGTAATTTTCTCACGAACTTTAGTGCTACTGGATTGTAGACATGGTAAGTAAGGGTCAATTCCTACAATGAGGGTTGCTAATGCAAGGGACTCGCTACAAGCGAACATGTTAGTAGCACTATTAGTACAAAGAGTTATAGCATAAAGCACTTTAAGAGAGCAATAGATAGCAGGAATGGCGTTAGGGTTGTAAGGTACTAATAGGATACACTTCTCTTCTCTTCTCATCATGTGAGAAATCTAATCATATTCAATATATCTCAGACACTAAAGATATCATATCATGCGATTACACCTTGGCAGGAGTATCAAAACTACTATACCTTTGTAATGATCTTCTCTGGTCTTACCTATTAGGAGCGGGCAATACCTCTTTTAAACCCTGTGAGCGTAGATAGTGTCTCTCTTCCAAATCTGAATCGATTCCTTGGCCAGGTAATCGATCAATCAGTAAGAGAGGCATAAAGAACTCGAACATTATCCAAGCATAAATCATACAAGAGCCATGACATACTACCCATGTGTCACATATATCCTTCCACGATATACCCAAGTAATATGTCATTTCCAAGTACAATCGTAAATTATGCAAGTACTAAACATTCCTTACATAATCATGACAAATACTATCCCAATGAGAAGAATCAGGATCCTAGGCGCTTCCCGATTAATCTGACTTTTACCGCTTGTCTACTAATCAGAATATGTTTGATCAACGGCTTCCAATTAGAAAATGGCAATGATTGCTTCAATATGTCTATATCAGGCGCATAACATCAGTAAACATACCAATTTATTGATTCAATATGCCAGTCTTGTAAGTTCTAATGGACAATTCCAATTAGAAAATGGCAATAAATGCTTCCCAAAAATCATTCCCATCGTTCCATTGCTCTAGCCAAGGAGTAACCGAGAGCAAGCTAGATCCCAAACCAAAACAGAGAAACGACACTCGAAAAAAACGTGAAGATATATATGAGGACTCACACCCCCACACACATGGCACAATTATCATCTACATGCAATCCACAATTAATGAAAGCAATTTTTGTTGGCAATATATTCCAATATAAGCGCCACATAAAGAAACAAATCTTAGGCAACACCTTCGAAGACTAAAAAACCTCCAAAGTTGAAGCTGATCTTCTATTGGCAAAACCGTTTTCGCAAGCACCTGTCGTGCAACCACATAAGCAGATTTAACACTGAATGTTCCAAGGGCCGAAGCATTCCATATCAATCAGTCACTTGTGGAAACCGTGGCACCAGAAGACAGATAATCCGACGAATATCATCATAAAAAAAAGCTCCATGAGCTCCCCACGCGGCCACGCCGTGACCGATCTTCAAAATCCAACAATTCAACCACACGTATTTGCTCCCTCGTATCAACACTATCATCGCGTGGAGAGGGCCAAAAATCTGGTGGATTATTGATCCATCTATCTGACCAGACATCAATATTGCCATGGCCAATTCTTCAACGAGTACTTGCATATAGGACTTTCCTCCCTGATAAAAGGCTACGCCACAAAAAGGAAGGATTACTATCGAAATTAGCCTTCATAAAACTTGTCGAGGAAAAATACTTGGCCTTTAGAAGCTTAAAGCACAACGAATCAGTATGTTGAACTAAATGCCTACACCGCTTGGCCAACAAAACTAAATTAAAAGCATCAAAGTCCTTAAAACCCAGCCCACCATCTGCTTTAGCAACACATATTGATTCCCATGCTTTCCAGTGTATTCGCTTCCTATCATCACAATCACCGCACCAAAATTTTGCCAAAATAGCATTGAGTTCTTGGATAATTCCTATCGAAAATCGAAACACACTCATTAGGTAAAATGTAATGGCCTGCGCAATTTCTTGAATCATCACTGCCTTCCCCCGCAATAGAGAACATTATACTATGTCAGGTACGAACATGACAATTAAGTCTATCTTTAATAAACTGCAATTCTCTAGTTCTAAACTTACCAATCATAATAGGCAAACCTAAATATTTATCCGGGTTTAAAACCTTCTGCACACCCAGCCGAGTCATAATAGCACTTTGAACATCATAGGAAGTATTAGAGCTAAAGAGAATCGAAGACTTATCAATATTGATCTGTTGCCCTCACGCTGCTTCAAAACCTCGTAAGATTTCAACCAATTTCTCTCATTCGGCTTTACTAGCTTTTAAAAACAAAATGTTATCCTCTGCGAAAATTAGATGCGATACGAGGGCCATTCTTGCAATCGACACACCATGAAATGCATTCGACTCATCTACAACTGTGATCATACGAGACAACGCTTCCATGCATAATAAGAACAAATAGGGTGAATCAACTTGGTGGACACCTCGAGTCGAGACTATTCAACCACATTGCTTGCCATTAATTAGAACCGAGTAAGAGACACTCCTCACACAGATCATAACCAACGACATCCATTTAGTTGAAAATCCCATTCTCTGCATACTAGCCTCTTGAAAATCCCACTCAACTCGATCGTAAGCCATACTCAAATCCAACTTTAAAGCCATGTGAGACTTTCTGCATGTTCTCTTATTTTGCATAAAATGTATTGTCTCAAACGCTATCATAGCATTATCATAAATCATACGCTCAGGCACAAATGCACTTTGGGTCTCCCCAATAATTGAAGGCCAAAATAATTTTAAATGATTGGCTAACACTTTCAATGTTACCTTAAAAATGACATTGCACAAGCTAATTGGCCTGTAATCCTTTACTTCACTAAGAGAGTCATTCTTCGGCACAAGAACATTGGTGTGGTTAATTTTGGGTTAGGCTAACCCTTGTTTAGAAAATCCAGAGAAAAAAAAATCACATTGTCACCTACAATGTGCCAACACTTCTAAAAGAAAGTTGGCGTCATTCTGTCAGGTCCCAGTGTCTTATCTCCCTGCATTTGGAAAACTGCTTCCTTCTCTTCCTCCCTGGTAAATTCAGCATCAAGATGCATTATCATATCCCCGTCAACTCTCGTCCACAAACTCAAGGACACGTTGAATATTTCCTTCATTCAAACATGAAGAGGTGAAAATGTCACAATAATATGCCAAGATCACACCCTCGATTCCACTAGGATCCGTACACCAGTTGCCATTTGCGTCTTTAATTGAAGGAATCATGCTCCTACGACGGCGTTGTGAAGCTACCGAGTGCATGTATCGGGTGTTTCTATCCCCATCTTTCAGCCATAAGGATTTTGACCTTTGGTGCCAGATGATTTCTTCTTGATAATAAAGGGAATTTAATTCTCTATGGCATTGTTCAAAATCCAATTCATCCCTACCCGAGAGATCCCTTGAGTAAGCTTGCTTGTATTCCCTTTCCTTCTCCTTAATTCTATATTCGGACAGTACCAAAAACAAAACAATCCCAATGTAATAAAGCATCACCATATTCGTCAATTTTGTCTAAGATTGAACTATAAATACAAGAAGACCACGTCGACTCAACAACATTATAGAAATTCCCATGAATAAACCACATACTCAAACCGAAAACGTTTGTCACTCGATAAAAAGATAAGTGATTTATCAGTTTCCAAAATTAGAAGCAATTTATGATCCGAGGCAGTAGAGACAAAGTGCTCTTTGTGAGACTGACCAAAACGCTGCCACCATGAGTCTGTAACCAAAGCTTTTTCTAGGCGTTCAAAAACCATCTCCCTGTGAATCCGTCTATATCAAGTCAAGAGGGGCCCTGTAACAGGCCCGAAAGGCACAATGTTGAATTACCTCCTCAAATGCATCCATTTGACTTTGTGGCCGCCTACAAACCCCCCCCCACCCCCCCCCCCAAGAAAGAGAAGACTTCTCTTTGAGAACCCTTAACGTCATGATTCATGTCTCCTAGTTTTTGGCCTGCCATAAAAACCAGTAAATCTCCAGGTATTATTGGGATTAGTTCAAATTTGTGCATCGATATGTGACATGGAATATGATGAAACAAAAGCAGAAATAGTATTCATCCAAAGAAGCGCCAATCCACCAGCTCTACCAACACAATCAACCACCAAACAATGATCAAACCCCAAGCGATACCGAATCCAACTCATCTCATTTTTATTCCTTTTAGTTTCCGACAAAAACAATAAATATGGCTTATTACATTTAACTAACTTTAAAAGTGCAAGAACTGACCGAGACACCCCGAGACCTCGGCAGTTCCAAACTAAGCAATTCATTTTTCGCAGAGATGGCTCTCATTGGCCACCCCTGCCGATACAAGCAAATTATTATCATCAACAACATCATTAACCTCTACCCGACCTACTTGACCTGTGTCACCCAAACCAAGAGACTCCCACATCATTTTCCCTGAAATGCTTCGCCACCCTCGCCCCTGCTTCGGACATAGAAATATCACCCCCTTAAAGGCTTGATTTCCGCTAACTTAACAACAATAATGACATTATTATTAAGGCTAGACCCGCTCGAATCCGGCCCAGCCCAGCCCATGAACAAGACTAGCTCTAAGGCTTGGTTTGGGATTGAGTTTGGAGATAAAAAAAAAAAAAAAAGCTATTTTCACCTCAAACACAATGCCAAATAAGTCATGATTTGTGTCAAAAGCTAATTTTTACCGCAAAAGTCAAGTCAACCTCAAAAGCTAATCTTTAGATGCTTTTGCGTTTCAAAAGTGTTTTTAGACATTAAATGACTAAACTCTCTTAGATATTTTTTCTATTTCTATTTTAATTAGTACCCTTTTTAGACATTTTATCTCTCAACCACATTTTTCTACAATAATACCAAACATTAATTACATTTTTTAACATCAATTTTAAAAAGCACTTTTCAAAAGCATTTCTTCAAAACCAAACTTTTTCAAAACTTAACCTCAATCCCAAACTAAACCCAAGTATATTACAATTACCCAAAATCTTAACCACCACGCCAAAACCTCCTTTCATCTTTTTTGCACCACATTCAACATATATTTTATAATTTGTAGTAAAATCTTCTCTTTGGTTTTATTTTATTTTCAAACTTTCCTCGAATTAGACCGTGGTTTGAACCACGAACCATTGATATTACTTGTTCATGCACCATTTCGGTTTAGAAAACATTGTTTCCTACCTTTCCACTACTTTACCCATTCTGATTCTCTCCTTTTTTTTTCCCTTTTCCTTCCTACCAAGCAAAACCTTACATAATGGCTTTTAATAACCTCTCCTAACCCTGAAACTCATATCCCAATCATCCCAATGCACCAACATCAAATAATGGCTTGATCTACCTTACTTCTGCTGCAGTGTTTGGTAAATTTAGGTAGCAAGAAAATATGAAGAGTGAAAAAGAAATGAAAGAAGACAAGCAGTCAAGCACATGCATTCAGTTTCTGAACGCTATACAAACAAATCTAATTGTTAGTAGTGAATTTGTTGTTATGCAATTTACAATCTGTTTTGAATTATAAAAGCCCCGCTGCCTACTTACAATGAATTCAATCAAATTCTACCAACCGTCACAGCTTCTCTCTCCTAGAGGGGAAAATTTTTTTTTAAAAAAAAAAAAAAGAAAATAGGGGATACATTTACAAAATGAAATTAAAATTTGCCACAACCCAAGATTGCATGAACAAATTAGTACACACCCTCGCAAACTAAAACAAAATGAGGGCATCTAAACTCTTTCGCTTCCTTCCTTTGAGTATCCACAGTTGAAAACCTGGAATCATAAACTTCAGATTATGTAGCCTGAATCTTGAATCTGGCAGGTCAATGGGCTAACCCTTCCCTCCCCACACCAACACTAGCTTTTTCGACCAAGGGAACGTTATACCGCTGATACACTCTTGCCCTGTTTGCTGCCCACCACTGTTCTGCTTGTTTTTCACTGAAACGCTTCCGACTGCAGTCATGAGAAAAAAATAACCAGTTGTCAAATGATTTTCAAAAGTAAATCTTAAGTCACTTCTTATATGGTTTCCACAATGGTTTAGAACTGTCCTTATAATGGGAAAAAGGACAGTAGGCAGTGGCTAAGAATGTTTTGCTTACTTTTGAAAGCAAAAACTTTTATAAGAGAAAGAGCACAAGGTTTTCCAGGGTTTATAACAAACCTGAATCGGACACGTTTAAGATCTTTAATACCTCCAGGCAATGCAACAAGAGTAATATACACACCAGGCTCATCTTGCTCAACCCATTCTTCCCCTTGAGTGGGTTCAACTTTTGTAGTTCTGTTCCTCGTCTTTGCTGTTCCATCCATATGAGAAACTTCAGTCTGAATGGAAAGGTGGTGAGAAATCACCAGGCTGTTTGACCCATTTGAATCTATTTCATGGCAACTCATGGCACCAGCCACTTGATCACTGCCTGCAGAAGAAACATCCCGGGGAGGAGTTGAGCTAGAATAATAAAAGGAGGGTGAGTTGCCGCTTCTTGCTGCTCCAATTGGTAACCTTTCAGCCAAATCCTTCAACTGCCATAGAAAAAAGCAAACAAGTTGTAACTTTAAATGAACTCTGATCTAAGCAATTTTCTTTGCCATGTTATGATTATGATGTAATACTAACATAATTGCCAACAAAAGGTGTAGGGACCAAAATTCAGTGATTGAGATTGGACAACAATTGACCAAGTATTTTGCATCTCCATACAAATGCCTTCTGAAAACAGTCATGAAAAGTGCATGGTGAAAAGCAAGCAGAGCTTCCATAGTACGCTTTAGACACAAGTCATTAACTTACTTGAGCAGTGAGTGACTTTATGACTTCTTTTGCAGCTTTGCATTTTGCAGTCTCTTCTGCTGCTACTGCTATGGCTTCCTCCAGCTGTTTAGTTGTTCTTTCGAGCTCAACTTCTTGAAGTTGTGCCTTCTGAGTAAGTTCCTCAACCTACATTAGAAAGCCAATTTGATGCAGCAAACAAATTTAACAACACGTGTAAAAAGTGGGAAAAAGAATTACTTCAAAGAATATAGACAACTTATTCTATGACTCTTATCATTCAAATGGAGCACTTGCCCACCACTAACTTACTGTCTGCAAACAAATAATGCTGGAGAAAAGGAGGGGGGGGGGGGGGGGGGCGCCTTGGAACACACGCAACAACAACAAAGAAAATATAATCTAAAAGAGAAGATTTCCTTACAAACAAATTAAATGGTAAACTACCTGAGCTCTTAATTTAACTACTTCTTCACTCAGACCATCATTTTTCCTTTTAGCATCATCCGCAACAACTTTCATTGATGCAAACCCTGAAAGAGTTGGTGTTGGAGTTGTAGCACGAGGTGGACTGGATCGTCTAGATGTAGGTGATGTCGCTCGAGATACAATCCGTGATCCAGGAAGAGAAGCTGAGAAAAATTTCTTGGATGAACCGAATATAGCACTTTTGCTGTTGTTTTGCGGAGCACATTGAGAAACTCCATTTGGGAAAGGTGAAACTCGAGTGCTATTAAAATCCAATCTCTTATTTCTTTTGGAAGATCCGCCTTCTAATTCTTTAGATGATTCGATGGAACCATTTCGACTAAGTTGGGCATGGCTTCTTGAATCCAACATCTCAGTCTTCTCAACACCTTCAGTCTGTCCCTGATTCATACTCCCTCTTCTGCTTAGAGAATAGTGGGTTGAAGAATTGGTTTCAGAAGGTTTTGTGAGTTTGGCAAAACAATTATCACAGACACGATAAGGTTTATTAGGATTTGGTGCCATGGAAGCCTTAAAAGTCTTTCTACTGCTGCATGAGTTGCAGAATACAAGCCCACAATTGTAACAGTTATGACGTTTTCTTTTGAAATTAAACAGAAGACGGCAACCAGAACATTTCGATTGATCAATGCTGGAGACTGACTTATGAAGACAGATGGCTGCAGTAAAACTCGTGCCACAAACAATACTCTTAACTTGTTTGTCTTTCAAAGCTTCAACAATGCATGGAGAACTTCTATCATCAGTATCCCCATGACCTAGTCGTCCATTTGCCCCCTTTCCCCAAGTGTAAACTTCAGTTCTTGAAGTTAAAACAGCAACATGGTAAGCACCACAAGCTATTTCTTCCACAAAATTCTTTGCAAGCTTCCCCTCAACACGGATAGGGAGTTTTCCATCAGCTTGAGAATTTCCCAACTGCCCATAAACAGGGCTTCCCATGGTATAGACATGGCCACTGGTTGTAAGTGCAACAGTCATACTGTGCCCACAGATAACTTGACAAAAGTTTGGCTCAACCAGAGCAGCAACACAAGTGGGCACCAATCTGGCGTCTTTATCACCATGCCCAAGACGACCTTTATCTCCATCTCCCCATGTAAAAAGTTTTCCTGAAGAGCAATTACTGGAGCTCGAAGACCCAACCATAACTTCAACAACAGCAGCAGTGTGCCAAACACCACAAGATGCTCGAACCGTGCGTAGTCCCTTAAGGGACTCAACTTCCCTGGGTACAGACAGACTTTTACGATCACCATGTCCTAAAACACCAAATGTTCCATCACCAAAAGTGAATAATTGTCCAGCAGAAGTGACAACAGCTGTGTGCCACGGTCCACAGGACACTGATGAAACATGTATTCCCTCCAAAGGCCCACTTAATTTCTTAGGAATCCATTGACTTGTTTCATGTCCATGGCCAAGTAAACCAAAATTGCAAGAACTACCACCCCATGAGTACATTTCACCAGAAAGTGTTACAGCACAAGTATGGTACTCTCCACATGCTACAAGTTCAATATTTATATTTTTAAGAAAATCTATGAGTTTTGGATGAGAGACATCAGAATCCACACCATGTCCCAATCTACCACCAAATTCCTCTCCCCAAGAGAAAACCTCTCCCTGCTTGGTTACCAAAGCAGCATGTTGCCCACCACAAGCTATGTTCTGAACATCCAATACAACTGCAGATTCTAAGGCTTTAGGCAGAAGAGAATCTATCTTAACACCAGAGGAATTTCCACTTCTATGTATTCCCCCACCCAATACACCATCACCAGTGCCTTCACCCCATATATAAACATCCCCTAATGCATCACCATCATAGTGACCAGACCCCTGGCTTGATGAGCTAACAGCACTTGATAAACTAACTCTGAAAGCATCCCCATTCACACCTTTTACGCGTCCAGCTGCTCCATCTGAGCCTGCTGATGACAGAGAATGAATTGACCCACAAGCAGATTCTGATGGATATAACACCTTGGGAGGCACAGTATACAACATGACATCAGATAACGCCTTCTCTAAACCGGTTTTAGGAGGACTCCCATGCGGAGTTTGAATGCGTAGGGGATCCATTCCATCCTATATCAGGAACAAGGCAATTCTCTCACTAAATGTATAAAACATTGAAGTACAGCACAGAAAAGGGAGGAATAATATAAACCTTCTGTGAACTACCACCGCTACCAAATGGAGAGCTCATTGGCGAACTTCTTTGGGTATGGGCTCTAGGACTAGTAGCTTCAGATGAAACTCCATCACTTCTAGATTCAGCTCTTCCTTTCCGAAGATGGCCACGAGATATAAGTGCTTTCAGACCTGTAAACCAGACTTCAGCTTCATCTTTATCCTTGCATATCTGGTAAAAAAAAAAAGTTGGATACAGGTATAAAAAATTCTTCCATCAACAGTGAGATAATTATGCATATAAGGAGAACCAAGCAAATAGAAATTAGATAAAACACAAGTCAAGCATGGTGGAATGCTTACCAAATCTAGTGACCTATCACTATATATGAGAGAAAAGGATTGGTATTCCTTTTCAGGCCTCGGATACCTCTGGAATATTGGCTGCAATGAGCAAAATATGGCATGATCAATAGAAAATGAAACCCGACATATATGCTTATTTGCCTTATTTGTATTGGTAGAATTAGAAAATGCAATTTGATTAAGGAACTCCACAATTGATTTCTTTCGTTAAAATTTCTGACATCAGAGATAGGAAAATCATGATACCTATCAAGTTACATTACAATATTTGTTAGTTTTGATAATCATGGCTAAATGCATGAAATGCACTGAACAACAAGGTAGACTAAGTTATTACTAATTAATATTAAATAAGATTTTTGCAGTAGAAGATACAAACAATCACATACAACACATACCTTAAATTCTAATTCAAGGTAAAATAATCTTACAAGGGGTAATATGAAAGCAACAACCCAAAAAAAAATTGCATAACATTCTTGCAGAGAATCACTAGAACCTAGATAGTTTTATTTTTTAGTGCATGATATTACTGGCAGTCTGGCCATATTTTACAGAAGGGGAGCAGAAAAGTTTGATAGGGATATACTTACAGTTCGCTGACCAGGTATAATTCTGGAAACATGGCTTAGTTTAAGGTATTTTTCCTCCTTCCCAGAGATCCAGATTAGAACAGATTCATCCTGAAAAGACACAAGGAAAAGATAGGTGGCAAATGAGGTTTCAGAATAGACATATTACAGTAGGTTGTCAAGGCATACAACATCATAACAATTCTTCCTGTAAGAAACAAAGGAAACAACATGTGACCGACAAAATTGGTATAGAGATTTACAGTTGTCTCGCTGTATCAAGCCACAAAATATCATATATGACTTGGATTGCATGAAATAATTACTATTATATTTGCTCGGAAAAGAAGCATAAAAAAGAAGTATGATTGAACCTGACCGCAGATTTTTTTTTTCCTTTTACAATAGGATTTTCCTTTCATACCTAATGCAACTATCCAGGTTTTGTATATCAGACTTTTGTCTCATACTTGCTATCACCCAATAAAAATGACCCACATTCTTATTAAAGCAAACAGCTCACTGAATCTGACGGTAAATATTCCTCAAAATCCACTGCAACCTTAGATATGCCCAGCATTGTCAAGGGCACAAAGTGCACTCTAGGTGCTAGGACCCTTATATTGCCAAAGACGTGAGCCTCATCTAACATCCTCGTTCTCAAGACAGGGATATCACTAATTTCTGTTATTCACTTTGAGTAGAATGGAAGTCCATCTAAAGTCTAAACAAAGAGTGATATATATATAGTTATCGACCACTGAACATAGATAAATAATAAGACAGAGACAGAGCTGGCTGCATACACAGATGACTTCTATGCACCAAAGCTTCTCAGATAAGGAGAAATGGTTATAAAAATAGCCATCTTATAACAATTGAATTTCAACTTTTAAGTCACAGAAGTATATGCAAATGCAACACTTAACCATTGAATCATCAGAGACATTTGGTCCTTACATTGGACAGCCTGAAGGGACAAAATTTGGGCTTTCCTCTACGACCATATTTGAGCAACGGCGCTCCTTTTTTGAGGGCAGTGATGGCCTGTGGTCAGTAAAAGAATAAAAAATCTGAATTAAAACATAAAAAATTTAACAGAACTTAATTTCAGATGAAAAGAACAGATTGCTGGTTGGAGATCTATAGAAAGATTAATTTGTTGGGGAAGCAACATATGATTATGAAGTAATATGCAAACCTGCTACAACTAACAAATCAGGAGATCCACCAGAATCCAAATATGATACTAATAGGAGAATAGTCTTACATTTCCATGCAGTTTTTATTAGATATATATAGGAACAATAATACTGGAAGTCAGATCAGTTCCTTCCTGAAGCTCCAGCTAAGTGATGGCTATTTATGCCCGATAATTTTTACATAATTCAATATTTTACGCACTAAACAAAGAATAGAAACAAATTATACAATCTAGTCGATCCACTTCATATTTCCTTTGAGCAAGGCATTATCATTAAGTATCATCTTGCTTATTTTAAATTATACACACTTAGCACCAGAAGATCAATATTTGCCTAAACATATCCCTATTTTACTTTTATTACTTCCTTAAAAGAAGATCCATATGTTCATTCCTTTTCTGTAAATGCTCGAGTTACATTAATAAATGAAATATTCTAACAAGACACTCGAGTTTTTTCCACCTTCAGTAAATAACGATCATTCCATCCAAACAACAAAACTAAAAACCAACCCACAAAGAAAGTCATTTTTAACAACATTAATCCAACAAAACGAAACATACTTGGCTTACACTACGAACCAGCACAACACTGCTAATAATAGTAGTGAAACAGTAAAACAAATTTCCCAATTGTTTGCTATCAACAACCATTTTCCATTTTCCGCACTCTCAATTAACAGCAGAACAAAAAAATATCAAATAAAGCTAACAGATTGGAAGAGAATCAATAGCAGACTTTGCTCTATCTAGCTGCATCTCAATCCTATTTCATCTATACAAAAATAAAAATTAAAAAATTCTAAAATATGAAATAAAATATTTACCAACTCAATGTCCCTCTCCGGCACACCCGTCGCTCTCGACTGCTCCGCCGTCACCGCGGCCATCCTTTCCGTCTTCAGCATTTACTAGCAAATGAGCTTTTCTACCAAACAAACCGTATTAAGCTCCATCACTTCCCCGAAAAATGCAATCAAAACCTCTCTCTCCCTATTTCCCTGCTCACAGCATTTGCACCATTTCAGAAACCCTAGCTCGATCACAGCTAACTCCGCATTCACATTGGCAACAAATTTTGAAAAAGAAATCTAAACTGAAAACGAAAATTTCTTCAAAAATTAGGTCAGAAGAGTAAAGTTTTTTGAAATCGAGAAGAAAATTTCAGAAAAGAATAAACGTAAATATTTTGTATACAAAACAAAAAATCGAGTAAAACTAGGGTGATAAAAACGGCGACCAGGTTCTTGAAGCAAAAAAGAGACAAAGAGAGTAAAGGTGGAAAAAAAGTGAAGAAAACGAAGATTCTCTTTCTACTTTTGTTTTTTTCTACTTTGTTATAGGTCCGTTTGGTTCGAGGGATTCTTTTCGAGAAAATGAGGGAAAATGCGGAAGGAAAATTAAAAAAAAATGAAGCAAATCACCTGAAGAAAAGATACTACTTAAGTGGGAGAGCTTAGCTTTAGCTTAAGTAGAGAGAGAGTGAAAGAGCTGAAAGAGAAAGAATCTGATGAGAAAAATAAAAGTTTGTTGAAAATGATTGATTTTGTTTGGGATGTGATGGGGTAGGGCTTTGTTTGGCTACTCTCTCTTAAGTCAACATTTTGACTTCTTTTTAGTCAAGTCACCAATACACCTTTGCCACGTATTATGTCCTTTGTGTAGATTTTTTTTAAGGAGAAGAAGTTCCTTTTAGTCCTAGATTTTTTTTGGCACTAATTAAATTATAGTCCTAGATTTAAATATACTCTTCTTTTGCCTTTCATTTTGTTCGTTTATTGTCTTTATATATTTTAATAATAATCTTTTTATTGTACAATGAGAAAGTTTTTCCAATCAAGATTATCCATAATTGTTTAATTAAGATAAAGTCCCAACTTCTTAATAAACAACAAAGGAAGATCTTGTTCGTTTTATCCATAATAATCCGATTTACCTAGTATGTATATTATATATCTTCTTTTAATTTATTCTCAAAAATAATAAGTATATATAATTTTTCTTATTTTTATTAGTATTATTAATAAAATAAATTGTATTATAATAATAAGAAATAAGAAACAATAACACGGAGAAGTGAAGTTACTTGAAAACCAATCTAAAGATCCAATCTCATTCATTTGGGTATTAATCACTCTAGGTTTCATAGTAATTTCATTCATTACAAATAGTTATGGGCAACCCAGTTCATCCATCCAATCGGCCCAATCCATCTTAAACGTGAAACAATATCCACCAGATTTCTAGGTATTTCGGCTTGTTCCTATAGTAACACTAGGTCAATTTCAAGACAAAGGAGTTTTTTTTAGAAGAATAATTCAAAATTTATAGAGAAATTTTAAAAAAAATTGGGATCACAAATGCACAGAAAGATCCATACACCGTTATATAATTAACCAAGCTAATTTATAAACCAACAAATTCCGCCCCAACAAACAAACCCCATATGTGCTAAACAATTAGAGACTCTATTAACATATACAAAAGAACAAATGTTAAACAGAGTTGCTAATTCCCGATTCTAGCAACTACCTTCCCATTAATTGGAAAATTAAATCACCTCCTAAAATAGATGATTCTATTTTAGCTGATTGACTTGGCCAACTAAATATAAAGCTGTCTCCACTAGGCCCAAGACCATCCTTGACTCCACCTTGCCCATCATTCGGCTGTCCATTATCAACAACCAAATCCTTGGTTCCAAAAAAATTTAATCAAGACGTGACAAAAAAATTAGTCATAAATTCACAAGGTTTAACTTCATTTTAAAAAGGTTATAAATTTCAAGATAAAGTTAAGATTTTACAGCGCCAATCGTAGTAAGATTTTAAAATGATTAAGTGATTGTGATTGTGTCTCATATTCGATTCTGTGATAATTCATATGAATTTAGTTCTTCGAGATCATCACCCCGATTCAAAACCCTCTAATCTAACTATAACCCATTCCTGATTTATAATTATGTAAATTAGCCTATAAAAATTCAATAAATCTATAAATATATTCCATGGGTTATAGGTCTCAATATGGATAAGATA
The DNA here is from genome assembly GCA_001974825.2 of Corchorus olitorius. NCBI lineage: Eukaryota > Viridiplantae > Streptophyta > Magnoliopsida > Malvales > Malvaceae > Corchorus > Corchorus olitorius. Next base: position 16,196 of record AWUE01013214.1, read on the forward strand.
TCCATTCTAATCTTTTAAGGTGTAAACCAAGGCATATTTGGTGAGTGAAATGAATTTGATATTTTATTATAAATAAAGTTTTGAATTCAAATATTATTATGATGAATAGGAAATGTTTACAATAGACAATAGTAGATCTTCCTTCGTAGCTCAAATTTAAATCACTCTAATTTTATATATAATTATAACCATCAAGTACTTAGGTTTAAATTTTTTGCAATCAAGAAAAAAAATCAATATATTAATTAATGTGAGGTGATAAAAAATACTAAGTAATAATAAATTTCATGTTGAAATAGTGGTATTTTTTGTGTGCTGAGAGGGAACAATATATCGACATTTGTTTTGTTTAAATAAAATTTTGAGTTTGAGTGTGATAAGTGAAAAGGAAAAGAAAACAAACTATTTTTAGAAAAAATTTCACTCATAATGCCAATGGTTGGGGTTTGATCCCCAGCAATCTCAAATAAAAAAAAAAAAAGAAAAAACTGTGCATGGAGATCAAACCGCCTAACAAGATTAACGGTATATATATATATACATAATAATTAAAATGAATACTAATCAACATGGCAAGTTTCTATTTCGAAAATTAAAAAAAAAAAATTACAAAATTTTAACTCCGTAAGGATTGGGCCCAAATAATATCTTGCCTGAACATGTAGAAGCCCAGTTCAAAATTTGATTTAGGCCGCAAAGGAATCTTTTGTCCAAGAACATTGGGCCAGGACGGGTAAAGGATATTGCCTAAGCCCGCAATGCTTTGAAGCCGATGAAATTACCAAAATGCTCCCAATGTTTTCTCTTTATCTCTTATAGACCCTCGTTGATATAAGATACCTAAAGTTTTTTCCTTTCCGTCTTTCATACACTCTGCCGCCAACCCTCAGCTCTCAAACTCTCGAACCTCACCGCCGTCCTTAGCTGCGCCACCGTATCTCAGCTCCTTGATTGGTAAATTTCACTTTTTTTCTCCAACTTATTACTGTTTTTTGTCATTCAATTTCGATTGGGTAAATTTCTTATTCTTTTTATATGATACAGAAAGACAATGGCGGAAGAGGAAGGGCAACCATTGCCGTATGTATCAGAGATAGTACTGAAGAAAAGGAAAATAAGAGATGAGTTGGCTATAACGAGGAGAACCCAATTAGAGTTGGGTAAATATGGAGCCAAAAAAGGGAAGAAATCTAATATTTCTGACATCAAAAGACCGGAGCAGTTCATAAAAGAATTCAGAGACAAGGTAACCATTAGCACTATGGATTGCTACTCTTTAATTTACCCGTAAAATTTTGCTGCTTTTAAAATGGGTTTTTACTTCTGACTGGAATGCTCTTTTGCTAAGTGTTTTGGAATCTATTGTACTAGTATTTTATTTAGTTAGGTATAAACAAGTGAAACTACCTGTTGAAAATATGCAAACTTGATTTGTGCTTTAGTCAGAATGGAGTTCAAGATTGATCCCAAGTAGCTAGAGTAATGGGTTGGACTAAGTTCCTTTTTTCTTATTGGCGCTCAGCTCGAGCAGCCTACAAGCATCAAAGGAGAATTTGAAGATTTGTTGCACTTGTTTTTGAACTCTAGTACTCTATTACAGTTTTGAGTTAAATTCAAGCTCTTTGAGCCTAGTTACTTCTTCCTTATGTAGATTGGATATTGTTTTTTTAGATGGAGCTCTATCATAGCACTTCATCAGCTCAACTCAGTAACACCTGTAGTAGTTCTCCTCCACTTTTAAGTTAAACGCTTTTCTTCTTGTGGTTTAGGAATTGGACTTAATCAGAATGAAACAGAGGGCAAAGAGACCAAAATCAATGGTACCACAACCGAAATCAAAGTTGCTTTTCATTATCCGTATACAAGGGTAGGGTTACATGTTCCCCTCTGGTCTTATTTGATTTCTTTGCTTGTAATCCTTTCCATCTTTGATAATTTTTTTCCTCCTTTTACAGCTCAAGTGACATGCATCCTAAAACACAGAAGATCTTATATAGCCTGAGATTGAAGAGAGTATTCAGCGGTGTCTTTGTGAAAGCATCTGAGGGTGTTATAGAAAAGCTGCAGAAGGTGGAGCCATATGTCACATATGGGTATGAAAGCAATCTCTATTCATTTGCAGTTCTTATTTTTTGGGGTGAATCTAACATGCTAAATGTTATGAGTTGATATCTGTAAGGAGCCACTCCGTTAGTTGATGGTGTTCATCCTCTAGTTTATGTGTCTCTAGAGTTGATGGTGTTCATCCTCTAGTGTAGGTGTTCTTTCAAAGATGCCTAGGTTAATTACCTATATCTTCATATACTTTGAATGCATGCTTGAGTGTAGATTGAACTACAACGCAAGAAGGTTTCCCTCGCACTTAGCATAAGATATGGCTTGCAAAAACCCTTTGTTAACTGACATGCATCTCCTTTCTTATTTCTTGGAAGCAAGATGCAAATGTTTTTTAGCCATCTTACTAGCTAGAATTAGCCACAAAGCTGACTGTTTCAGTTCAATAGGAGCTATTTGGCCTTCTTTATAATGGCAGTAGCCACTAATTCTCTGAACTTTTGATGAAACCAGTCTTCTATGCATTAACTTTTTATCAACAACATAGAATTTTATGATATGAGCTTTGTTACATGCTTAATAATGTAGAAACTTTATATTGAGGTTGACTCAACCATCATTTATGGTGGACTCAGGACTGTGAGATTTTAGCTTGGATAGTTTAGGCCCAGATGGCTTAAAAAAAGCTTCATGAGATTTTATTTATAGAGGATGCTTGTGAGATTTGCTACCTGTCATAAACTTTATCAATTATCTCTCCTTAACAAGAAGCAAAAATTGAGATTACTCTTTGTTTGATTTGGAACTCAGAAGGCTATTTCCTTGTGCATAACTCTTTAATTAATTCTGAACCCATAGAGGTTCTTTCCTTGTGAAGAAATCCTCATGTTGTCATTATATTTTAACAGTGTTGCACTTATGTAATTAATTAATGCTTATGCTTGAAAACTTTGTTAGATTGCCATCTATAATTTGCATGGTTCATACAAATCATCTGGAATAGATGTCGCAGCAGTGATTATGCAATAATTCACAGCTGAGTCAATGTTAAACGGAGTTTGCTTTGAAGTTTTTTAAAGGATTTATAATGGTTTTAGCATGACCAAACGTTTCTCAACTTAGGCTAGTCATAATAGTTATGTACATTATATTTGATTTCACTTGCAGATTCAGATAGATAGGTCAAGTTCATTTCAACTAGGTCTTTTAGTTCTGCTTAACTTATTCTTTCCATAAAGACAGTTGATTTACAGTGCTAAGATTGTTATATGCAGATATCCTAATCTTAAGAATGTGAAGGAGCTGATTTACAAGAAGGGATATGCAAGAATCGACAAGAAAGCAGTTCCTCTGACGGATAATAATGTTATTGAACAGGTATCATAACTGTCTTAGCCAAGTCTCACAAAGAAGTTCCCCCGTTTGACTTTGTCCACGGGTTCATAGTGCTCGCAATTAAAAATCCTTTTCTTTTTCAGGCGCTGGGGAAGTATGGGATCATATGCATAGAAGATATGGTACACGAAATTGCAAATGTTGGTCCACATTTCAAGGAGGTCAATCATTTTATGGGACCCCTTATGCTCAGTAAGCCAGAACAAGGCGTAATCAAAGGGAAGAAACAGCCATACAAGGAAGGGGGTGACGCTGGTGATCGTGAAGAGGCAATCAATGACCTTATCAGCAAGATGAATTAGCTTGAATATCTTAGATCCTCTGTATAAGAAAATTTTGATATGACGCTTTCAGTATCCTGAAATGGGAATGTAATCCAGTTTTGAATTGACAAACAAATTTGGCTTTGTTTATTTATCAAATATAAGTAATGCTAATTTATCATTTCTCATATTTGTTTATAATTCCTAGGGTTCTTATCTTTCTTCTCTTTGCCTTGGGAAGGAATGGTGAGAGGGGGTCGACTTGTAATTTGGTTCTGCGTTTTTCAGAAGGTAGGAAATAGAAATGTTTGGTTTACCAAGAACCTGAATGAAAGATAAGAAAAAAAAATTGGAATAAGAAATTGTAAACATTTATTTGTGGAATATTTGAACCTAACTTTCTAACAGGAGATTCCCAAACATTGTCATGTAGTCAAATGTTAGTTTCATTTGATTCCTCTATGAATTAAACTTTCGACAGGAAATCTGTTTTTGAAATCTGTTTATTGCTGGTTTCAAAATGCTTTGTACCCACAAATCATCAAAATCTGTATTAGGCATCTGCTAAGGATCTGCTGTGGGTTTAACAAGAGATATGATACAACTGTGTCCATCTTGACAACATTATTTAATTTGAACATACATTGAACAAAGACAAAGACTAGTGAAGAATCTTAACAAATCTGGAAATGGAATAGAAAATTAGACACAGATCATCAAGAGGAATATATTCTGTTAAGGAACCAACAAAATTGAGTTATAATTTTTCATTATGGTAATTTACAGTGGAACCTAAGATTCCATGATAGATAAGGTAGCTTTTCTCTCTTTTCTCAGATGAAACTAAAATCCTATACATTGATGATTCTGTATAATCAAAGAGTCAAAAGAAAGAGAGATAATAATCAAGAAATTTGTCCCTGAGAAAAGAAACTTTCCTACTAAAATCTCATAAAAAAAAAGAAAAAAAAATTCAGCAAATTTGATCTGCTGATGATGTTCAGACAACTTCCAATTCATTGTATCTTGTTCTTGTTCTGTCAGGAGAGCTAATCTCTTCCATACCCTTTCTCTTATTCATGTTTGGTTGGATTTCCTTAGATCTTCCTCTCATCAGATGAGGCTTAAGCTTGTTAACATCAGACAATTGAACAGGCTTGAGAAAGAACTCTTCAGCTCCATCTTCCAAACACCTGTTAATTCTTGATGGGATATTTTCTGAAGACATGATCACAACTGGTATGTCTTTGAAAGATGAAGATCCTTTGATTTTCTTGAGCAGATCATAGCCAGTCATCCCTGGCATGCAATAATCTGTGATGATCAAATTGACTTCCACTTCCTGATGATTCTGATCATCATCAGAAGAAACAGATGCAGAATTTGAACTCCTCTCTTGATCATCTTCATTATTACTATCATCATTATTCAGTCCAAGAAACTCCAAGGCCTTGCTTCCAGAATCAACAGCAGTAACTGCAAACCAGAACAAAAAAGATCAGAAACAGAAAAATCAATATATAAACTTTTTGCTTTTTTTTCTTGGAATTAATTCAGGCAAATTAAGAGACCTCAAAAGGGTTGTAAGTTTACCTTGATAAGAAGAAGTCTTGAGAAGCCTTTCAATGAGTTTTCTGTCAATATTGCTGTCATCAACAGCAAGAACATGAAACTGGGTAGTCTCGGTAGCCAAAACCATGATTGGGAAATTGGGATTCAATTCAAGAAAGCAAAAAAAACCCAGAAAAGATAAAAGGAATTAGAAGAAAGAGGAGAAAGAAGAATGTTAAGGATGGATGGATGAATGAATGATGATGGATTGGAAAAGGAGAGAAGGGTGAGTTTTAAATGGTAGATGGGGAGAAGGGAAAAAGGATACAAAATCCATAGAGAAAATCTGACAGTTTGGAAAGCAAGATCCGGCAGATTTCATCCAGAATCTCCCGGATCTTCTAGGTTGATTTTTGAATTGGACAACAAGCAAAGATGGTGGTGTGTTTTCCATTTTTAATTCACTTTGGTGTTAAATAATTACAAAAGACTTTTCTCATTCTTTGACCCTTTGATTAGTGCTTGAGACAGGGCAGGGCCAATGGTTTTTTCCTTCCATGTTAAGGCCTACTGTTTTTCTAAAACCTCATTATTTTTTTTCCCATGCACGTGCATGATTTTATAAATCTTTTTAATTAGTTTTCTAACAAAATTCAATATATGTAGGCGTTTTTATTGGGTATTTTTTTGGTGTCAAAATATTAACTAATTTTTTTTATTTATTGGTTAGTTAATTAAAGATTTTTTGTTTATTTTTATAGAATACACATGATGAGTTGCCCTTCAATCACATCATTTTACCAAACTACACATGTATGCCAAGATTCTAACATAAGATTTCAAATATTTTTTTAATGGAATGAAAGAAATGAGATAATAGCTAAGTGCATGCATTTTGACTTTTTTTGGAAAAAAAAATAAGTATAAAGTTGAATTCATTGCATACAATGAGATAGAATTAAAATTTTCTAGGTCAATTCTATACCAAAAAAAAAATTCTAGGTCAATTTTTAATTTATGATTTTTTTCTATCAATTTAACTATTAAAATTTTCTTTTTTTGATAAAATAGAAGTAGAGTATATGAAACTCATAATAATAGTGATTAATTAAATATATACAAATTGGAAATAAATAAATTTGAAGGAAGATAAGGAAATAATGGAATTGATTCAATCAAATAAACATGTTAATCATAAAAGTGAAATTGTTTCAGATCGTGATCGAACATTTGACTCGATAATTTATGTATGATTCTGAATATATACTATTTAAATAGTAATAACAAATATCTAATTAGTAATTTACAATTTCAATCCTAGCTAAATGAAAAGGAAAAACTCACTTTCAATCAATTATAAAAATAAATTAATTACTTTTTACATTAATCAAATTTCACAAAGATCATTAAAGTCAATGCAATGAGAACAAAATCTTGAGAAAGAGAAATATAATTGAAAATAAATCGAAAATCATAGAGAAATATGCACGCGGTTTGTTTGGCAAATTAAAAGAAACAAAATATTTGCAGGGCCTACCAATTGGGGACCCTTCAAAATATTGAAATCAATTTCATACCTACGTTTTTTTTTAATTTTCTTGTTGATTGATTTCTTCCATATCTTTTTGATACAGTAAATAAGCAACTGGAAGTTCTTTTCCTGGTGATTTCCCATGCCATGTTTGTTTTCAAGGAAGCAAAAATGGGGTCCTTCAATTGAAATTTGTAGGAAACTTTCAATTCAAATTATTAGGTTTCCAACACTTCATGTCTTCGTCAACAGACTTTGTTCCTTGCCAATCATGATTCTTTTTTTTCTTTTCGATTTGAAATGTCTTAGTCTATGTTTGGCTTGTAGGACCAAAAAAAAAAGGATTGGTAAAATGTATAATCTCAATATCAATTGCTGTTATTAAAAGTCATTTGTTGCAATTGTAATAGAACTAGTAGAGTTCTCTATTCAATTCATCAAAATATTTTCTTTGACTAATAATTGCATTTTTAACTCTACACAACTAGATTAAAAATATGTTTATAAATTTATTTTATTAGTTTTCTTTTTCTATTAAAAAATAAAGGAGATACGAAAAATACTAGCTTAGCTTATTAGAGTGTTAGACTGTTAATTTAGATTATTCAAATTTAAAGAGCAATGCTACTCGTCCCGTTTAATTTTACGGTCTAATATTCTGCCTGACGTTTATGATTTCTAAAACTCTATTCATAATATCTTAAAATAAAAAATTTACCCTCTAAATTATTCTTATTTTTAACTTGAAGGCTAAACCAGTAATTAAATTATTGCCTTGATTATTAGACCGGATAACTGGCGGTAAAACAGGGACAAAAAGTATTTTCCAATATATATAAACCTAGTAAGTAAAATTTAAATTGATATTTTCGTTTATAAGTGCACATTTTTAAGGGATTGAAATTGGTAATATTTTCCTCCAACCTCAATAAAAACGTGCTTTGTTTGTAAGTTGTAACAATCAACTTTGATTTCCCAAAATATTCTTACAACTAAAAATAATTTTTATTTAAAAAGTTTTTTTACAAAGTTTATGTGATCCATTGTTTTCGGGATTCAGAGTATATATTATTACATAATTATTATGAATATTGTTAGTATAAGAAAATATATGGGTATCTTTTTTTCATAAGGAAAAAAAAAAAGAAAAGATATAATCTTCTCCTGCTCTGATTTGATTTTCTTGCCCTCTCTAGAGAAGAACAAGAAATCAGGCATGTTTTAAACGAAAATAAATGGAAAATTCCAAATTCTATCAAATTTCATCAATCAACTAATTATATTGATTCTTTTTTCTAAAATAATCAAACGTCTATATATATTTATTCCACAATATCTCTATCGGATTTACCAGATTTTTCGTTGTCTAATTTCATTACCACTGATCAATCACTTGTAATTTTCTTATATCAAAAAATATATATATAAGGGTATTCATATATTTTATTTTATTTTCCCTATTTCCTTTTTGTTTGACATTACAGAAATTCTTGGATTCTAGTTTCCTATGGAAAACAAAATGAAAAAGAAAAAGATTACATATACTTCATCGAGCAATAATCTCATAACCAAGCTTATAGTTTAATGGAGTTATCACAAAACTATGAGGTAAGCAATTACAACTTTAATATTCAGATTTTATCCGTCCCTCAAACAATTGAAATATATCCTAAAATTTTAAGAATTTAATTACTTTGTAATTTTTTTTTAAAAAATTACCTAATGATCTTATAAACTCGTGGTTAAATCTTGTGCCACCTCTCAACCACATGAACGATTCTAAGAACTAAATTTTGCATACATATCGGTTATTTAGTCTGATGGTAGAGTGTTGAATTCTTAGTTCCAGGATTTGAAAAAAAAAATTGCATGCAGAGAAGATTAAAAAAATCTTTATTGGTTGATAAATCTCATGAAACCGATCGAGTCTAAGAATCATTTCACATTTGTCAAAAGAAAGTCATGCATGCATAAAAATTACTTCTCATTTAAAGTACATATTGTTTCCACATCCATAGTTAATAGAATTTACTTAAGCTCAAAAAATACACTTTGTTTCGACCCATAGTTAACTAGAAACTTAGAATTTACTTAACTCATACCATAAGTGATGATTAGGTTTTCGTACAAATATGAGAAAGGTTTACCTTTCGATGGAATCTTGTATTTTAATTAAAAATCAACAATATATTCATATAAATGTAGATATAAATAAATAAATGTAATTAATAATAGAAAGAAAAACAGAGTAGTGATCAGAGGCACAGACTTCAAATCGTGCTTTGGACATCTAACTTGATTCGGAATCACATTGTTTGCATATCAATTTTGAGAGTTTCACATATCCTAAGGACCTAAACATTATAAAGAAGATTTTTTCTTTCTATTGAAAAGAAAAAAAAAAGAATATAATCACATGCAATAGCATCTCTATCTCTAGGATTCTTCATCACCCAAACTCTCTTTTTCCTGTCTTTCTTTTTGTCTTGAATGCAAATGAAATATGTTGTTATTTAGAGCAGAAAAAAAAAAAGAAAAAAAAGAGAAAGAAACCTGTATTATAACTAATCAATTATTATAACTAATCAATTTGTGGCCAAACAAAAATACTAATTGATTATTAAATATAAAAAAAACATTATTGTTCTGTTTAATATATAATATACCCTTTGATTACGAGTTATTTTTGGTTTAATTAATGTGAAAAAACAGGTTGGAAATTTGGAAAGAAATCCCATAAGATGGGAATTAAGTCGGTGATCAGTTATTTGGACCCACCAAAATCCCAGAGGGATATGGTGATTTCAGGTGCCAAACTTTCCCAAGTGGGAAAATCATGTGCTTTGTTCCCTTCCAAATCAAGTTATTTATTTTTTATTTTCTGAAAAAACCCTTTTAAGTTTTAATCCTTTACCTTCACTCATTTCTGTACTTAAGGAATCATTTAGATATATTGCTTTATTAGCTGCTGTTTAGAAAATAAAAAATTGGATATCTTTAAGATCACACTCTCTACACAACAAAACTCATGAAAATTAACAGAAACTTTAGTTGAACCACCTCACCTCAGCAAAAACTGATGAACATAAAAGTTTGGGAATTATATATTCTAGCTACGAGCCAACCAAATGAAGAAACACTATTTCCATGAAGAAAACCTCACACCTTAGCTAGCATGCCCTTCAAATTCCAAGTGAGGTGAATTCATTTGAAACCATCATCTTTTTGGTATAAAGAAGAAATAATAGGCTAATTGCTCAAATAGGTCCTTAACGTATGCAAAAATCTCAATTTAGGGCTCATGCTTTTAATTCGGTTAAATAAAGCCCTAAGGTATGCAAAAACGCTCAATTTAGGACCCATACTTATAATTTGGTTAAATAGGACCCTAACGTATATGAAAATGCTCAAATAAGGCCCATTGTTTGCATCCCACACTCAATTTTCAATTGACATCATACCCTTATTTGAGCATTTTCGCATAATCTAGGGCCTTATGTAACCAAATTCAAAGCATGAACCCTAAATTGAGCATTTTCCATACGTTAGGGTCCTATTTAACCAAATTAAACGTATGAGTCCTAAATTCAGCATTTTCACATATGTCAAGGACTTATTTGAACAATTACCGAAATAGTAAGCTTCTTAAACTACACGAAATCGGGTTTTTATAAGAGTTGTAAAATTGTTTAGGGGTTGTTTTAAAGAAGAAATTTAAACCTTATCTTCAATCAACATTTAGTTAGTCCCATCACTATAATGTCACTCAAGACAACAAGTAAATATCATATTTAGGTTTAGTAAAATACTTTTTGCCCTGCCTATTATTATCCGCTTAATAATTAAGAGAAAATTTTAGTTACATGTTTAATCCTTAATTGCAAATAAGAAGAGTTTATAGGGTAAATCATTCGAGTTTTTGGAATTATGGTAACTTTATCCAATGACACCTCAAGTAAGATATTATGCGGTAAAATTAGACGAGGCAAGTAGCATTACTCTTAGGTTTAATTAAACTATACGGTATGTTGTATCGAAGGAGCTAATTCCGGTAACTAATCCGGATTAGCTAATTAAAGCATTAAGATTGAAATATTATAATTTATAAAGGGTGTTACTAGATATCGCCCCCTTTTACTAGTCACTGCCCCCCCTTTGGACTATTTTGACCTTTACTTTATTTTCCATCAAACTTCAAACTTTTTAATTCTCTCAAATTCTCTCAACCTTCAAACTTTCAAAGCTTAATCATTCAAAATCATTCAAGTAAAACAACATCAAAACTCATGTACAAAGATTTTTTCGAATTAAAAGTATGTTTTTTTTTAAAAAAAAAAGAATTTTTTTAAAAAAAAAAGAATTTTTTTTTCTATTTATCATTAATCAAAGATTAAAATCCTCTTGCTAATATTGACATATTCATACCCATTTAAGCTAAATGAATTGTCCAACCAATACTTATTAAAA
>AWUE01013215.1:0-12204 GCA_001974825.2 Corchorus olitorius
CAAAACATATGTTTTGAAAAGTTTAAGACTTAACTTAGTACAAAACATAATTTTTTAAAATTTATTTTTATATAATTTTGTTATAATTAAAAGTCAAAGTTAGGAAACTTTGACACAAAAGAGGCAGATAATATGACACTGAGGGAGTAATTAATATAGAAATCATTGTTTTTAAAACCGGGCCGCCACTAGAACCGGCGACGGTTCCGGTCGGCGGTTTGACCGATCCGACCGGTTCAACCGCCGGTCCGGTCTGATAAGTGCAATTTATGAAAATTGTTATCATTTTACCTTTTAAATATTATATAAAGGTATATACATGTCACATAAAAGCATTTGGTGCAGTGGCTTAAGTGTGTTTTTTGTTACCCACAAGGTTGTGGGTTCAAAACTCACTACCTTCAAAAAATTTTCCAAATTTTCTCCACTATCAAACCGGTTTTATCCGGTCAGAACCCGGTCCAACCGGTTTTTACCCGGTTGTTGATCATGTTGACTAACCGCGGTTCCCACCCCTTTAAGGACCGGACATGCCGGCGGTTCCCGGTTAAACCGGTCCGACCGACCGGTCCGGTCCGGTTATGAAAACAGTGATAGAAATTATCAATTATGATTTCTTTCTAATATCGTTAGACCCAAATTTGAATGGGTTGAGTACCAGTAAGGCAGTAACCATTAGATCAACCTAGTTGGAATTGAAATCAAGAGTTGGGCTAAAACAAAATGAAGTCTTGTTGGAGTCCAAACATAATTTGGACATTTGGCATATTCCAATAGGAAGCCCAATTGAATTAAAATAAAAAACTAGAAAATTGAATTTCCGGCCAGAAGAAAATAAAACTGATTCATAGAGGTGGAGAAACTAAACTGGACATAACTTGAGGTTATTAAAATTTTAAAACCCTTCTGGCCAAATTTTTTTTTTTAGACCCTTTTGTAATATTTAGTTAAAATGATCTCTTTAAATAGAATAAATAAATATATATATATACACACACGATGGGTTTGGTATTTGGATACACCACTTTTGTATACATATCATCACCTAATGTTTTTTAAATTTCATTTTTTATCATCAAAGCATTTGAAAATAACAAATAAAGCAAAAAATGATTAAGTAGAACAAACGTTATTGCACATTGCAGCCCAATTTTAATACTAAGGTCAAGGTGCAAAATTCATTGGGCCTTTTACCAAAAAAATCCATTGGGCCTTTCAAAATTTATTTTGGGCTTTCTTGGCATTTTTACTGAACTTCATTTGGGCTTCGGCGTTGGTTTATAAACTACTTCTGTAGGCTTACTACTTAATACTTTGTTTCCTAATTCATTTACCCATAGTATATCACATTATTATTAGATAAACTTATAGTATTACTTAATGCCAAAAAAAAAACTTATAGTATTACTTTATTCTTCAAATATTATTACTTTATTTCCAATCATATAATTTTTTTTAAGAAAAGATTGTAATTTTTATTTATGAAAATGAAATTACAAAGATAATACTCATAATTACAATAAATTGAGAAGAATGCTCTTGTCTTAGATCTAGATCTAGGTTTTGCTCCGTGATCAGATGAGTCGTCTTGATGATTATATGGAATCTCGAACCTTCTTCATAAATCTTTCGCATGTCCACCACTCCATCGCTTTTGCTTCTCGGTGAATCCAAGAAAAAGCTTTTAACAACGATAAAAAAGTGGCTGATTCGAGGATCATTAGCACCCACCCTTTGATCAGAAAGAAAAACCATTTCGACAAGACAAACTGCTTTCAATCTATTGCAAACTAAAAACTGGACAAAAGCCAGACTGGGAGTCAAACTAACTGACTCAACAAAACTGAACTAACTGAACTGACTCAAAAACCTGACTAAACCCAACAGATCAATAGATCTGGGGACTTTATTCTAAAATAAAAGTAAAAAAATCAGACTCCTCCTCCCCCTTGACAAAATAGTCAGGAGGAGGAGGAGGAAACAAAATTTTAAAGAGAGGAGGCTGAGAGAGAAGGAGGGTGGGGAGCGGCTAGGGTTTTTTTACTTCCTATTTATTCTCATTATTTCCAACCATATAATTATTTTCTTTAAATATTTACAATATATATATATATATATATACTATATATTATTTTTAGTAACTATGGAAATTACTTAAAGGCCAAATTGAGGATTAATGTGGTGTCTCCTTTTGGCCTTTTTTGGTCTTTTCTCACTTTTCGGGTGACTAAAAAGGCCCTCGATGAATTTCCTCCCTTACTTTTCCTGCAGCCCTTTTTTGTAATTTACTATTTTTATATTTATGATTAAATGTGTTTTAATTACATATTAATTGTGTGTGGATATTAGGATTTACTGGTTCAACTCCTTTGCCGGAATGCCAAAGAATTGGTGCTATAAATGTATCTACAATAATGGTTGATTCATGGGTAAATTATTGACATTTCAGTTCTATTTTCCTTTCGTTTTCAATTCTATTTGGGTGGGTTTCTTCTTCCCTATTATTTCTCTGAATTGGTTTCACATGGACTCCATTTTGTTTCCTAAAATTTCCAGGTGGACGTTGATAAGATCCTTCCATTTAATTTAGCAGCGTCTTAAGATGACATAACCTAAAGTGGGGAGCTTTCACTTCTCACCACAACATTTTGAGGTAAATCTAGATTTGTTTGTTGATTATATTATTTGATACTTAAATTTAACATTTCTTTATTCCTCTTTTATTTTACAAAAAGTTTTTTTTTATTTATCATTCGACTTCCTTTTTATTGAGATTTATATTAGTTGCTTATGTATAGTATATTTCCATATTCCAAAAACACAGTTAGCCAATGCTAAGTACAATCATTTTGTGATGCATTGTGTGATATGCTCCTACAAATGTTCTCAACTAATTCAATTTTCCTATGACAACTATACATGCTCTTTGACTACAAAAAATTAGGCCTTCCTTATGCAGAAGCAAAATTCTTCCACCTACCCGAGTTCATTAATTTAACAATTGCAATCAAGATTAAAAAATGACCGTAGCATACTATGTTTTTTTAGATAATCAACATAAATTTCAAGCAACAATTAATATTAGCTTTATTTTGATGAATTATCTAGAGATAGAGGAGTAGAATATTAGCTTTATTTTGATGAATTACCTAGAGATGGAGTAGAATTTACGTAATGCACTTTTAGAATGAAATAGAGGTCATGTGTTTTGTTTTATATATGCGAATTATTTGTTTCTATGTATGAGTTTCTCCTAACTGATTAACTTTCAGCCAATGCAATATCTTCTTACTAACCGAATTAAACAACTACAGAAAATATAACCCTAATAAGAAGATGACTGCAGCGCAAGCGCAGACCGCCCTGCTTGTACTATATATTATTTTTAGTGACAATGGAAATCACTTAAAGGCCAAATTGAGAATTAATGTGGTGTTTCCTTTTGGCCTTTTTTGGTCTTTTCACACTTTTCGGGTGACTAAAAAGGCCTCGATGAATTTCCTCCCACTGCTTTCTTTTTTTGTAATTTACTATTTTTATATTTATGATTAAATGTGTTTTAATTAATTACATATTAATTGTGTGTGGATATTAGGATTTACCGATTCAACTCCTCTGCCGGAATTCCAAAGGATTGGTGCTATAAATGTATCTGCAATAATGGTTGATTCATGGGTAAACTATTGACATTCCAGTTCTGTTTTCCCTAATCCTTTCGTCTTCATTTTTATTTGGGTGGGTTTTTTCTTCCCTAACATTTCCCTGAATTGGTTTCACATGGACTCCGTTCTGTTTCCTAAAATTTTTAGGTGGACGTTGATAAGATCCTTCCATTTAATTTAGCAGCGCCTTAGGATGACATAACTAAATGGAGAACTTTCACTTCTCACCGCAACATTTTGAGGTAAATCTTGATTTATTTGTTGATTAACATTTCCTTATTTCTCTTTTATTTTACAAAAAAAAAATTATTTATCATTCGACTTCCCTTTTATTGAGATTTCTATTAGTTGCTTATGTTTAGTATATTTCGACATTTCCAAATACACAGTTAGCCAATGCTAAGTACAATCATTTTGTGATGCATGCTGTAAATTACATATGCTCCTGCAAATGCTCTCAACTAATTCAATTTTCCTACGACAACTATACATGCTCCTTGACTACAAAAAATTAGGCATTCCTTATGTAGAAGCCAAATTCTTCCACCTACTCGACTTCATTAATTTAACAATTGCAATCAAGATTAAAAAATGACCGCAACGTACGATGTTTTTTTTAGATAATCAACATACATTTCAAACAACAATTAATATTAGCTTTATTTTGATGAATTATCTAGAGATGGAGGAGTAGAATATTAGCTTTATTTTGATTTATTTTGATAAATTACCTAGAGATGGAGTAGAATTTAGGTAATGCACTTTTAGAATGAAAGAGAGGTCATGTGTTTTGCTTTGTATATGCGAATTATTTGTTTGGATGTATGAATTTTTCTTAACTTATTAACTTACAGCCAATGCAATATCTTCTTACTAATTGACTTAAACAACTACAAAAAATATAACCCTAATAAGAAGATGACTGCAACGCAAACGCAGACTGCCCTGTTTGTATAAAATTAAGATTATATATGTAATTTGACATTTTTTTTGGATGGTTTGTCAGTCAATCCAAATATCTTATAGGTACATTCATAATCTATGCATACAAGTCTACATCTATACTATATTAAAAAGTACGTTCACTTGTAAAACTTTTGAATTGTCCATTATACCCTTATTTTTTGAATATATTTCTTAAATGCCATTGCTTAAATTTTTATTATAGTTTTACTCAACTAAAAACTCTATTTTTATTTGATTAAATCTAATATCCTTATAAGTGTTCTTTTATTTTTACCATTTTACTATTTTAATTAAAATACTTTTATAGTTTTACTCAATTAAAAACTCTATTTTTTTTAATTAAATATAATATCCTTATACCTATTTTATTTTTATAATTTTACTAATTTTATTAAAAAAACTTATATATATTAGAATTTTTAAAATATATTTCTTAAATGACATTGTTTAAATTTTACAGTTTTTTTATAAATAAACTTTTGCAATTATTCTAATAAAAACTCTATTTTTATTTAATTAAATTCAATATTTTTATAAATATTTTATTTTTATCATTTTAATTTTAAAAAATTAGATACCAATTATAACATAAACTAATAAAAGTATTATTATCAACTTTAAAAGTTAAAATAAGTTGTCTAAATATTAATTATTTATCATTTTTTAAACTAAATAAAAAGAATTTAAAGTTTTTAAAAATAAAAAGAAAAGTAACATGCAATTATTTCATTTGACTTATAAAGTTAGAGGAGCCAATTGGCCGGGTTGGACAGGTTTCGGGGTCGGGTCATCCGGGTCCAGGTCAAATGAGTCAGGTAATTTTCTTGGGTCATTCGGGTTTCGGCTCATCTGGGTTCAGATCATTCGGGTCTCGAGTCTGATGGGTCTAGGGTCAGGTGGGTTTTGGTTTGACCTAAAGTCACTCGGGTTCTGGGTCATTCGACTTTTGGGTTTTTCGGGTATATGACTCGGATTAATTAGGTTAGCCTTGAATTTTTTAATGTTTAATTTTTAAATTTATTTAATATATTTTTTTGGCGTTAAAATTTATTTAATATCTTTACTATTCGATTTAATTTTGATAGTTCTACTTATAATTAATTTCAATTATTATTTTAATTTTCTTTTAATTTAAACATGATGGGTCATGTGCAACGCACGTGGAAGTGAAGACTAGTTTAAAAAAAGGGGGAAAAACGAAAGAATTCTTAGTATTAAACATTACATCACAATTTTCTAATCTTTTTCTTATTAAAATAAAGTTCATTCCCTAAAAAAAAAGTTCATAATTGCTTACATATATTTGTTTAATCTTGTTCTATACACCACTATCAGCAATAGAAGTTTTAAATTTAACAAATTATAATATTGTTAGCACTTACCACATGTTCATTTAGTTATTATATAAAAAATAAACTAATCAGTGATCAATTGAATATATCTAACACTTGTAGGGAAGATGATCACCATATATTGAACAAAACAAACAGAAAATTTATTTTTGTAAAATATTAGTATCATTTTAGAAATTGATGTTGAAATTTTCTAAGTTTATAATAACTTTAAAATTAAAATTTGCTTTAAAAACCCTATGTATCATTCTTATGAAACTTAAAAATTTCAGTCTAACAACATATTCCTTAAATTGCATAAACTCTTAATTTTTTAGGAGGATATATTCAAATGAGCTTCCAAATTCTAATATATAATTAATGTAACAGCCAATTGATACATTCGATTATTCTCAAATTTTGATTTATATCATGTTCATTATCCATACCACTCGATACTTCGAGATGAGGAATATAATCTTAAAAATAACAATTGAAACTTTATGAGTAATATTATTCCATTGGATCAAGTCAATATCCCTCAAGCAAAGTTTTGAATTTAAATGATTGAATCTTTTGACTAAACAAAGATTATAAGTGCTAGGAAAGGTTTCTCAAATTAAGAAGCAATACATCTCAATTCTGAATTAGTTAGACTCAATATATCTATGACAGTAAAAAAAATAAAATTATACCGGTTCTGGGATTAGTATCCAGTGTTGTTGTTTCTATAGTTGAAAATCTCATTTCTAATCAAAATGGTTAAAAGTTGAAATTTGTTTGAATAAGATCTCGAATTCAAGACTCGAAAGGTAATGGTACTCTGGAGGACATCATATACAAGATCTTCAAGCCAACATCAATGTTGAGTATAACTCTCAATTGCACAATCTAAGGAGTAAACTATGACGACCGACCACGTTGTGTATAGTATGCCGAACGACACACTTCTATATTCAGCACCCGACGGAGCTCAAATATGGATCGACTCAAGGGCCCATTCAACTTCCGTACACTTGGGGCTGTGCCAGACTTAAGCCCACACGGGAATCCACTCTATGGGCCGGCTACCACTATAAATAGGGTACACTTCTCTCATTTATTTTCTAATTCCAACCCTAATCTCTAAACCTAGCTCCTAAATATTCTCTAATACTGGGACGATCTGCTGACTTGACCGTCGGAGTGCTAACGCGGGGATCAAACCCTGCACTCCTAGGTGTTTGTTGCCTTGCAGGTCTTCTACCTTCCTAGGTTTCAGAGGTTAACCTTGACGATCCGCAAAGGTCGTCCTTGTTGATAATTTATTCATCAACAATTGGCGCCGTCCGTGGGAAACCACGAACAAAAAGCTATGACAATACCTACCGTAATCCCTACGAGTAGCATTACCACGACTGGCCAAACTTCAGCCGCCATGACTTCTGGTGTCTCTGTCACTCCTGTGCGACTCTTCCAGGAAACGCCCGACACGCTCTCAACTGAGGTGACTACGAACGTTGACACTTCATCTGCTCTGCCAATTTCTAATGGAGTGAACTTGTCGGGAACGGACACACAATGGCCGTTCTCCACAGATCTTAACTTGACTCCAAGTTCTGGCCTCTTCACCATTTCATCCCGTGCCAGGCCAGAACTGTTCTCTTATGATCTCGCAACATGGACATATCATCCTGTTCGAACCCCAGGGACAGATTTCATTGTTATGGCCGATCGGCCAGAAGCGTCGAGAGCAAGGGAGAACGCCCGGACGCCTGGCTTGGGCAGGACACTTGGGGGGCATAATGCTGTTCTATCAGCACGTCCCCTGGGATTGAACCCCGAGCAGGACGAACGCGATCTCTTGATTAATCAGCTTGAAAGTGACAATGCTAGGCTTCAACAACAGATGATGAAAGTCATAGAAAAAGAGAGAATCAGTGTTCAACGAGCAGCGGAGCTAGAGCATGTGTGGCATGAAAGGTCAACCCCTACTAACCCGCCACCTTTTCATCCCAACGTATGGGTGAGAGATCAAGATAGAGGAGCAAGGCTACGGTCTGAGGTTCACGCAGAGCAAAGCGTGTCCAGTACGGTGAGGTCCAGAGATAGGGCCAGAGATGCTGACCGTACACAGAATAGGGAAGGATCAAGGTCTCAGACCCGTGGAGATGGAGATCGACAGAATAGAAGATCAATTAGCCAACCTGTCCCAGACCTTAATGAAATACCTGCCCGAACTGAGCCTTTGGCACCCGCACGGGCTGAAGTAGCAACAAGAGAAGAACGAGGTAGGATGAAAGACAGGTCCAGAAGAGATGCCACATACACTGACAACAGCCTTGCGGCAAAGATCGAACAGATGCAAGAGGAAATCAAGAGACTCAAGAGAGCAAATCGGACTGATGCTACCCCAGTCGACCCAATGGATAAGTACGAATCTCCATTGTCCTTGGTAGTTCGACGAGTGACAGTTCCCAGCACTATCAAGCAACCAAAAGACAAGTATGATGGGACGGGAGATCCTCGAGAACATTTGAATCACTACAAAGAGTTCATGTCATTACAAGGTGCCTCAGATGCTATCATGTGTAGGATATTTCCTATCACCCTAACTGGAGTAGCACAACGGTGGTTCTACCAACAAAAAAGTAACTCGATTGTTAACTTCGCCAGTCTGAGCACGCTATTCTTGTCCAATTTCCATACTCGACAACGAACAACAAAGAGCGAAACATACTTGTCAACTATAAAGCAAGACTGGAACGAAACTGTTGAGAACTACACGAAACGGTTCAACAATACTTGTTTGGAAGTCGATGTACTTGAAGATGAAGAAGCCATCCGAATGTACATGGAGGGTCTGCAAGAATGTCGTTTCTTTTGGGTAATGGGAAAATCCGCCCACCAGTCTGAAGAGTTTGTTCGATAAGGCACAATGCTATATTGAGGCAGAAAGGGTGCAAAGCTTGAAGCAAAGGTCGACGATCGGCAATAGGTTTGGGAGAGACAATCCTAAGGAGGTTAACAGAGACAACAGGGGCAGCTCATCTAGAAGGTCGCCGAACTAGAAAGATCGAGACAGAAAGGGGTTGAGGCCGAGCAAACACTTTGACGATCACCCAAGAGGACCTCGATATGATAACTACACTCCCTTGAATGACACCAACTCGGCGATCCTATATGCTATCTCAAGGAGCAACTTGTCCAAAGAGATCAAAAGGCCTGCTCCGGCCAAGGATGGGCAAAGGAATCGATCGTCGGGCAAGAAGTGTGATTTCCACCAAGCTTGGGGGCATACAACAGAAGAATGCACCCACTTGAAGGACATGTTAGAAGAGTTGGTCCGGAAAGGATATCTAAAAAGCTATGTGAGAGCTGAAACCCAGAGACATGACGATCGGCGAAGGTTAGAACTGCCAGCTAATTCTGTTCACAACAGGATAGAATACCCGAAGGATGCAACAAAGCGCCCTGAAGAGAAAGGCATCATCCATACAATTATAGGCGCCACTGAAGAGTGGGCAACCTCTAACAGTAAGATGAAAGCCCATATGAGGCAAGTATTATCTATAAGAACGGCAAACCCTACTAAACCATTTGGACTGAAGGAAAGTTGGATGATATCCTTTACTAGTGAAGAAGGAAGTTTTTGTGAAGACTCTGGGAATGAGCCAATTGTGGTTAAAGCAATGATTGCCAACTATACAACTGAGAGGATATTGATTGATAGCGGAAGTGCCATAGACATCCTGATGTATAAAACATACCAACAATTGAATCTTTCCGACTCAAATCTGAAACCCTCCCCGCCGAACTACGGCTTTGACTTGCTACCCATTCCTACTAAAGGAATGATTTGTTTGCCGATCTGCATAGGCGATGGCGAACATGTACTGAATATGGTTCACACATTTGTGATTGTTGATCTACCCTCCAGTTACAATGGTTTGATTGGGAGACCTTTGATGAAGAAAGCAAAGATGGTTGAAGCGGATTATTGCTTAACAGTGAAGTTCCCCACTCCTACGGGGCTCGGTTACATGAAGTCTGATTTAGCTACCGCACAGAGATGTCACCTGACCTCATTAGCTCTACCCAAAAGAGAGAGGACCAAGGTTAAGATCCAAGAATACTTTGCCGAACACCCAACTGGGGGGCAAGAGTTGGAATGGGAGAGATCTACGGATGTATCAGATATGGAGATCCTCACCCTTGCCACAAGGGTGGAAGATCTGATAGAAGTCGAGCAGGAAGAAGAAAGAACAGCAAATGTTGAAGTAACACCAGAACTTGCCGTGAACACACTTGATGCTTGAGATGAGACAAGGGTCACCAAGCCTGAACCAGTTGAGAAACCATTGAAAATCGTATTACAGACTGATATTGAGGATGGAACCACGCAGATCGGCTCGGTTTTAGGTCCTGACGAGCAGTTGGATTTAACTGAATTCCTCCAGTACAACGTTGACGTCTTTGCGTGGTCTGCTGATGAGATGCCAGGGATTGATTCAGGGGTCATGAGTCACCATCTAAACGTTGATCCAACCTTCAAACTCGTGAAACAAAAGAAGAGGACGTTCTCCCCTGAAAAGATACAAGCAATTCGCGAAGAGGTAGACAAATTGCTGAGGGCAGACTTTATTAGAGAAGTTCAATACCCTGAATGGGTTGCTAATGTCGTAATGGTGAAAAAGGCGAACGGCAAATGGCGGATGTGTGTAGACTTCACCAACCTGAACAAAGCTTGCCCGAAAGATAGTTTTCCTCTCTCTTCTATCGATCGGCTAGTTGATGCTTCTTCAGGTAACAAGTTCCTAAGTTTTATGGATGCCTACTCAGGGTACAACCAGATCCCCATGAACCCCGCAAATGCTGAGAAGATAGCATTCGTAACTGAGGATGGACTTTAATGCTACAACGTCATGCCATTCGGCTTAAAAAATGCTGGTGCCACTTATCAGAGGCTCGTCAACAAAGTCTTCAAAGACCTAATTGGCAAATCGATGGAAGTGTATGTGGACGACATGCTTGTGAAAAGCTCCACGATGGAGCAACATTTGAAAGATCTTGCAGAATGTTTCAACTATCTTCGAGCCTATCACATGAAGTTAAACCCTGCAAAGTGTACGTTCGGTGTAGAGGCCGGGAAGTTCCTTGGTTTTATGGTCTCCAACGTGGAATTGAAGCAAACCCCGAGAAGGTTCAAGCGATTCTAAACATGAAGCCCCCCGAATCGGTGAAAGAC
Organism: Corchorus olitorius; assembly: GCA_001974825.2. Taxonomy (NCBI): domain Eukaryota; kingdom Viridiplantae; phylum Streptophyta; class Magnoliopsida; order Malvales; family Malvaceae; genus Corchorus; species Corchorus olitorius. Next base: position 11,187 of record AWUE01013215.1, read on the forward strand.
ATACAAAGCTTAACAGGGAGAGTGGCAGCACTTAATAGGTTTGTGTCTAAGTCCGCTGATAAGTGTTTACCGTTCTTCAAAGTGTTGAGAACCAGGTCCAAGTTCGTGTGGACAGCTGAATGTCAACAAGCCTTAGAACAGTTGAAAGTTTACTTGAGCTCCCCACCCTTACTCAGCAGACCAGACCTTGACGAAGTACTCTACATGTATTTAGCCGCTTCTAATGAAACTGTAGCCGCTGTTCTTGTAAAGGAAGCAGAGAATGGACAAATGTCGATCTACTATGTTAGCAGAGCATTGCAGGGCGGCGAACTTAACTATAGTAGGTTGGAAAAGATAGCTTTCGCCCTCGTAGTGGCATCCAGACGCCTAAAGCAGTACTTTCACTCCCACAAGATCATTGTGCTCACAAATCAGCCCCTTAAGGACGTTCTACAAAAGGTAGATTTGTCGAGTAGATTGCTTAAGTGGAATGTAGAACTTAGTGAATTTGGGATCGAATACCAACCCAAGAGAGCTATCAAAGCTCAGGCCTTGGCGGATTTTGTGGCGGAATGCACGTTCCCTTACGAGCCAAAGCCTACTGATCGAGCAGTTCGGCAAGATGCTATTATACCCGAATCGCCCAATCATGTTGTTGGAGCAGAACCTTCTTAGAAAGTTAGTATGCCTGACAACCCACCAAAGTTAACGGCCCTGCCAGCTGTCCCGAAAGAAAGATGTTGGCAACTCTATGTTGATGGATCGACAATCAAGGATGGTGCAAGAGCTGGACTACTTCTAATCTCCCCCGAATTAGAGGAGTATCAGTATGGGTTAACTTTTGGATACCCACTTTCTAATAACGCAGCTGAGTATGAAGCTCTCCTAGCAGGATTGGAGATGGCCAAGCGTCTGAAGGTAGATTCATTGAAAGTCTACACTGACTCACAGTTGGTTGCCAAACAAGTTTTAGGCGAGTATGAGGTGAAAGAGCCAAACTTGGTGGCATACCATAAGAAAGTTCAGCAATTGTGGC
>AWUE01013216.1:0-26678 GCA_001974825.2 Corchorus olitorius
GACACCTTTATTATCAAAACCTTTAATTAGAAACCATAATTAAATCTTTTATTAGTATGAGTGGATGAATGAATGCCCCGAAAGTCATTAATTTGTAAAATGCCCCCACCCCCATGGGAACGCTTTACAAATCTTGCCTTTCGTATCCAGAACTTTGATTGCCCGGCCCCCCTTGGCATACCAAAATTCCTTCGCACTAGCAATATGAATCATGTAGTGCAATGGAAATGATGCCTATATTATGGAATGCAATGCTTAAGTTGCCATATAATGTTAGAAACAAAAGTACTTGGATTAGACAGAGTTTAGTACACCACGGCATCCAAACTTAATTACAACATCAGACATTATTCTGCAACTATCAAATATCTATTCGTCCGACACATCATCAAATTCACTAGCTGCCTGCTCTTGCTTTTTGCGCCTATCGAAATCTTCATTTAGGTATATGTCCTTGTAGGCACTGATGAAATCTCCGAAATGATGAATCACCTTCTCCAAACACTCCAGGACTTCATGTTCTCCTGCTTCCCTGAGTATCCTCCGATCACAGACCCTCTGAAGCTCTCTCTTAACCTTCTTAGCCTTGGCCACTCCTGCCCGGACATATTCCTGCAACTCTAACAACTAATTGGTGCGAGCGTGATAACCGTCTTCCCATTTGTAGAGCTTATATCGAGTTAAGAACCACGTACGCTGTACTTCCTCCACTTCAGCCTTGTACACTAGATATTCTGACTCAAGTCTCAAAATCGGCCTGACGTGTTTCTACCAGTTCTCCCAAGCGGATAACCTCAGCATTTAAGTCTTGGATCTGAACTTCATAGGCGGCGCTCTTCAACACGGATTGCACTTCCCGCTCAGTTGTCTTTCCCCTTTCCGCCATAAGTTAAGCTTTCAAGGTGGCGATCTGCTGATTAGCACTGGCAAGCTCTACTTCTTTCTCTTTAAGGGCTCTAATTTCTTCATTTTGGCGTCGGACCAAGGCCGCCAAGTTTTTGTTAAAGTCCTTCTCTTCTTCCAATTCTCCCTTAAGGATCCGATGTCTGCTTTCCGTTTCCCTGTTTTCCTGCTCAAGTGCAGCATGCTCGGAGTTTTCCATAACACCTGCGACTTCTCTCCTCTTTAGTTCAATCGCCCTTTCCCAGAATATGTCTCTAGATTGGCCAATCTTCCTATTCTGGCTCCCACAGAAGTCTGCCCTATCCGTCTCATCTTGAAGCTTCTCTTCAACCTCTATATTCCTCTTTTGAATCCGCTCTAATTCCTCGCGCAATCCACCCATATCTTCTTCCATCCTTTTCCGTTTCTTTTCCCATTCATCCTTCTCTGAGCAATACTTCTCCTCTAACTCTCGGAGCACTTTTTCTTCTCGAAGTCTCTGATTTTCATACTTTAGCCTTACTATCTCATCTTCATTGTCGGCTCCTAGCTTGTAACTCGGGATTCTTTTCGGAAGAGGTAAAATCCGGTTCTCGACCCTTTCTTTATGCCAAGCCCTGTATTCTCGTGACGGGAGGGCTTCATACTTTCTGCTTTCTGATCATATTCCCATTTTGAATCTTTCCATTTCTTGGCTAAGCATCGAGCCTTGGTGATCGCTTCATCTCCCACGTGTTCAATATCGATACTACTTAGTCCTTACACGGGAGGTATGAACTGCTCTAACCCATACTGTCGTTGAACTAGCAGAGGTGCATAGGTGGTTGTCCCGAATGTCCCATCAATAACATCCAGGTCTCTCCTCCACACGACATAACGGGCTGCGACACCGGCATCCAATTCGGCATCCAATCTACCATACGATGTCTCAACGAGCCGAACCATTCTTTCCACTCCACCATACTCTTTTTCTGTAGCTCCATCTTTGTACTCTCAATTATGGGGTTGTCTCCCGGGATGGATGCTAAAGTGAACACTCCCTTTACTGTGTGGATGTGACTCTTCATCCAAATACATAACAATTGCACGCATCCTTGAAATCTGCCATTTCCTCGGAGCCTGCAGAAATTCAAAGACCGTATAGTCTCTGCCAGTATTGCGGGTGCAATTTCGAACCCGGATTCGTTCTGGTCGAACACATCCACCAACACTTCATCCACATATCCTAAAGCCGACGGAAAGAGGACCAATCCATAAATCAAAAGTGCCATTATCTTGTGCCCCTTCTCACTTTTGATATGCTCTTTTGCTTTGCCCAAAAGATACCTAGCTGATATACCCTTAGTCTTGTCACTCAGCTCCTTAATCTCATTCTTGATTTCTGCAAACTTCTCCCCAATGATGGCAGGCAACTTCTTGCGCGGCTGACAGTCATGACTTCTCCAATAAACCTTGCGAGTAATCGGTTTCCCAAGAAAGAGTAGTGCACTGTATTCTTCAACAGTAGGGGTCATGTCCACTTCGTTGAATACGAAACACCTATAAGCCGGATCCCACCACTGAATCATAGTTTTCAGCATCACATGGTCTACGTCCACCCTGAGCAATGACCCTATCAGCCCATACTTCTTTTGGAACCCTTGTTTATCTGGCAATTCTCCCCACAACTTGACCAATCCCCTCAAATCATTCTGCCTAGTGTCCATTCTGTCCATGGGCGGGAGTTCCATCTCGACAGTCATGTTATGGCCTAACCGAACTGAATTCTGATTTACGATGTCTGTACCCAATACCTCAGCAATAACACCCGAATGCGTGGGTCCCATTACTGTCATCGAATCCATTCCTCTGATTTTCGACATTATATGGCAACCTATGGATGCATGGGAATGATGCGGCAGGACAAAGAAACCAAGAAAGAAAAACAAAAAGGTAATGTCAGTATAGATAACGAGAAGGAAATAACAGGAAAAGCAAGTAAAGCTTTAAAATCAATCCCCTTGTTTATGAAAAACGAGAATTTTCCTTGAAGAAAATCTGGACCGAACATCCATTTTGGGGGAGGGTTGGTCTCAGTATGAGTAGTCATTTTGAAAAACAAAGGGCAAGAGTAAGAAACGTTCCTTCTGTGTACCTAATGCACTCATCTTCACAGGTTTGGCCCTACCTAGGCTGGAAGTCGCTCCACTATATGTCGGGCGAAGGTTCACCTAGAGGTTCCCAATTCATCCTACTAGCATCCATTGCTTGGCTAATCGGACTTCCTTGGGTGGAGGTTTTTCGCACAACTTACCCGGGGACAAACGAGTCCCACGAAGGCTTGCTATTATACCTCCCAGAACTAAAGGTATGCCCGGGTCTGAGGCAATCTCATGCATGAATGCAAAGTGATGTGTGTGAAGGAACAACTTACTAGTACCCTAAAACTACACCTGACAGACCTAGTAACCAACCACAACGAGAAACAAAGAAAACAACAAGATGTGAGCGAAAATAGCAGAAATATTGAAGCATAAAGCAACCAACATCAAAACAAACAAAACAAACAAAACAAAGCAACCATTTTCATTATTAACCCTAGATTTTGTTTAAACTAAGTGAGGCCTGACTCTCTAACAGTCCCCAGTGGAGTCGCCAAGCTGTCAAAACGTTCAGGTCCGGGGAACTCTGCCGAGACGACGTTGGTAAGAAGGAGTCGCCACTAATTTTTTTATGGTGTGATTAGTTACCTATCTTAAGTTTAAGAATAACCTAGGCTTGGCGAAGGTAGTATTAAACCTAACCATGTCTGCTTAACCAGAGTCTATGGGTTCGGGAGTCGGTTACGCTCGGGGAAGGATTAGCACCCCCGAGACGCCCGTCAAACGACGGTACCTCTAGCCTAAACTAAATCTAATGGGTTAATACTAAAGGTTGCTTTTAAATCTTAATCTTGATTATTAAAAAGGGTTATAAAAGAAAAACAAAACCATTTTTGAAAACGATGTCGAGAATTCGAAGAATATAATCGAACACTGTCGATTAATCCAATCACGATTCTCTTTCACTATTTGCTCTCTTGTTTATCCTTTTCTCTTCGAAAAGGAAATTTTGAAAATACTATGACAAAACCTTTTACCATTTGATTTTTTCTAAAAACTTACCAATTTTATTAATTTCCAAAATCTTCTTTCGGATTTCTTTATTTTCCAGAACCTTCTTCTGGAATTATCCAAACTTTTATTCCAAAATCTCCTTTTGAGTTTACTTAAAAAAAGGTTCTATTTAAAAAATGCTTACCTTGAAATCTCTTGATTTACTATTTTCTTAATTTTGAAAATCGAATAAGAGAACACTAATTTTTTGAAAAATGTTTTTTGGAGAAAAATGATCTTTTTGTATTTTCTTGATTATGCTTAAAAGGGAAGGAAAATGAATGCAGATGATGCGTGAACTGGTTCATTTTAATCATTTGATCGATAAAGTGGGGTTTACTCGAGTCAACCATTACGAACCTAGCTCGGCCCCCTAGGGATATTCGTAAAGGTTGTTCGATCTCTGAGCAAAATCCGGGAGGTTGTGCTCATGCATCTTTACCCGGAATTCACTCGTCATAGTAAAAAAACGACACTTTATAAATCGGAACATGTAATAGCGTGTAATGCAAACAGTTTAAACATATAAATAAGTATGATATGCATGCAGTTGAAGTCTATTTCTACTAAGTTATTACAAACCAAAGTCCGGTTGGACCAAATAACAAATTAACAATAACTAGCGAAAAACTTATGGGCCGGACTGGACGTCACTGGGGACTTTATCTGCACATCGAGAAGACCATTAGCAACATTCAAAATAAAAAATGCACAAATCAAAAAATAGGACAAACTTACATAAAACACACAAATAAAACCAAGACAATTGGAGGAGAAATGGAGGACCTCAAAAGGACAAAGGTATACTGATTAAGGAACATACTTGAGACAAACAGACACTTTATTCACTCATCATAAGAAGCAAAGCTTTGAAATTAAGACCTAGATTAGGACAAATTTGGAATCAATTTCCCTTCAAGTTATCCTTTTTATTTGAGAAATTTTGATTTTAACTCCAAGTTTGGTTTCTTTCAAAAATCCGAAAACTGCCAAGGTGGTCAAACATATCATCCTTGAATTATCTTAAGATTTAAGCAAAACAACACAACTTTAAACCAAAATCCTAATTTCCCAAATTAAAGTTAACTCACTTGGAAATTACAAGCCATTCTTAAAAGAAACCATAAAATCAATACTTATGATAAATGGAAAGCCTCATCTTCTTTAAACATGGTACTAAACTTCAAAGAAACACTACCATAATCCAATCATAACTAAGTATACTATACTATAATCATCAAAGATCACAATTTCAACATGTATACAAACATTTAAAGTAGAAATGAACCATTAAAGCAAAGTAAAGCAAACTCATCATGGAATACTAATTAAAGATAGTACCTTTCTTATCAAAAACCTAAGCTTTAGTCAAAATCAACACCTTAATTAACAAATTAGCCTACTTAAAATTAAATTGACCCTATAATGACTCAAATACATAATCATTCGATAGTCATCCATTCATAATACGAATCAAAAGAAAACCAAACTAAAATCATCATCATTTGACAGGAACAAGGCTTAAAAATTATATGGAACAAAAGGTTAAATTGACAAGATTTAAATTTTGAGGACCAAAAGAAATATACCTGTAGGAAACGGTGTCGTTTCCTCTGAAACGGGGCTCTTAAACAACTCGTTTCTTCTTCCTCGATCAAAATGCCTTTCTCGAACCAAACTCTTCTTCTCCACTTTCGACGAGCCTTCTGGTTTCAGCTGCGAACGTGAACTCAAACCCTGTCATGAGCCAACTCGAGCCATCTTCATATTCTCGAATCTACCTTCACTCTGAGTGAGTCAAAAAGCTCTATGCTTTCGAGGTTTTCAAAGCGACCCGAACCCTGAGATCTTCCCCTGGAAATTTCACCGTTGGAACACCTTCAAACTTGGAGGCTTTGCTCGATTTCCACCCCTCTTTCAATTGGTAGACTCAATTTCAGGTAAAGCACTCTCAATCAAAAACCCCCAATTTTCCCATCATGAACCCTAAAATTTCTTAGAGAGTTTTTTAGGAAAATTACTTTCGAGAGGGTTTGTAGCTAGCGGTCTCGAGAAGGAAAAATGAATTGGAGAATCCGTAGGGAGATGATAGCTGAGTGGGGTGGAAGTTGTGTGGTGCGTTTTTTCAAGTGTGATTGGAGGATCGGTGTGTGTTTTTTATGCAGTGCGATGAGTGATGAAAAAATCTAGAGAGTCCAAGGATATCCCTTTCAGAGAATGGAGAGTGGTTGTTTTTTTTTTCTTCTTTCAATTTCCCCTCCCTCCTTATCTACTGTTCGTAGCAGGTGGGGAGGATAAGCATGAGCTGTCAAGGCTCATCCCTTTCTCTCGATCCTTCCTCAGGTAACTTCTTAGATTCCAAATTTAACGCCCCTTTTTGCTAATTCTGTTTTCTCTTGTCCTTTTGTGTGAGTCACCCCAGGTTTTTAAGCATGTGAGTTTTTTTTTTTTTAAAAATGACTCAGCGTTCAAGGTAATTTTTCTCCTCCCTCCCGAAATTCTAACTGTCTGTGGTGGCATTTCTGCAATTATTCTTGTTTTATCTGTCAATTGCTTCACCTTTTCCAGGTAATCTCTATTTTACTACACCCTACCACATTGTATTAATTCTTGGCAGCTGACATTTTGATTTGGTATTTCGAATGTATTATGTTTTCCATATGTTTATGCTCTATATTGTCCCTGTACTGTTGATTTTTGGTCACCTAGATTGCAACTTGACCCACTATACATGTTGAATTCCTGTTGAAGCTGGTTTCTCATTTAAATAGCCTTGTCTCACTGCAATCACTACCCCTATGCCCCTCAAGTCTCTTATCTTGAGTTTTCTGAATGACATCCCCTTTTGAACCATGTGGCATCCTGCTTTGATCATTGGGTTGCATTGTGATTTTCATCTTCATGTCCTGCTTGTAATCTTTAGCTTGTTTGAATGGATTTGCAAGCTTGCTTGTATCACTTAATTGCCATAATCTTCCGATTGCATGCATGCCAAATCTGCCTTATATTGCAAAAAAATGCTTGAGTTTCATGCAAGGTGAATGTTGTATAGTAAGAAAATCCCCTGTTTAAATGCCACTGCCTAGGGTTAAATAGTCAGTGTTACTGCATGATCTTGAATTCTGTCTCCTGCTGGTGTTTTAAACTCTGCTGGATTTTCTTTGCTAGTTTGCCTGTTTAATGAAATGACTTGAATAGTGCCATGATGCTTAGCCCTTGATTTTTTCTGCATGCTCGAATGCTTATGGGATTGTTCATCCCACATTTGTCATTTTTAGTCCTATTTCCTTGCTTAATGATCTGCTGTATGTCATGATTAAAAAGGCTCTACTGGTCATTGAAGGATTCAAGAATTAATCTTGAACCCCTTTTCCAGTTTAGCCGAGAGCAAAGCTTCTCTCCATGCATTCCTGTTGATTTTCATGCATGTATTCTGCTGTGGAGATTTTCTGTTTGGTTTACTTTTTGTATTCCCTTTGCCTTGTACTTCTAACCTCATTGCTATCCTCATTATTCCTCTCATGCACAGCCTTGCACATGAGGTCTTCTAAAAGATCTTCAACACTCGGGTGCATGCTTGTTTGACAGCCCTTGATTGTTTCTTTTACCTTGTTTGATGTCTGTGTTTGCTCATTTAGTATCTCCATTAGCCTTGACTCGGCCTACACTAATTGATGGTGATATGTCTCCGGCTTGGGAGAAACATTTCTTTCATATTCACCAACCTGCAGGTTTAATCTTACCTAAAAGAAAGCTGGAAATTGCCATGGTACTAGATAAGGGAAGAAATGCAACACAAAATGGGAAGAAAAGACGAGAAGGACCACAAGACCTAAAGCCCAATCTTTATAAAAAGAGTGTGTATGGAACTATTAATGTAAACAAACTGTTTTTTCTTTCTTGTAATTATGCAAGTTACTTTGTACATTATACACTCTTAAGGAAATAAAGTTTGCTTCTTTTTTTTTATTAAGCCTAAAAGTGAGCCTAATTAGAAATGCCAAATGCTCCTGACTAAAAAAAGCTAATACCAAATCTTATAACTAAAGGTCCAAAATAACCATATTACTAATGCAAATAGCACATGAATTAAATTAACTTAATCATCCTTAAATTTCAAACTAAGAAAAAATACAGTGGTACTAAATGGGATTGCTAATCTAAACTAAAAGTATAACTAAGATGACCAAAGAGAACTCAGAGTATGCAAAAATGACCAAAATGCCCCTGGACGTGCAAAAAATGACCAAAATGTCCCTGGATGTGTAAATACGACCAAAGTGCCTTTGGATGTGCCAAAACGATCAAAATGCCCCTGAATTATGCAAAAATGACCAAAATGCCCTTGGATGTGGCAAATGACCAAAATGCCCCTAGGTGTGCAAAAATGACCAAAATGCCCTTGGATGTGCAAAATGACCAAAATGACCAAAATAAAAGTAAATTGATTTTAATTAAAGGATACAAGACAAAAAGGGGTGTCTACACTATGGTTATAGGGGGTGGCGGCACCCTTGCCTAGAAAACTAGAAGAAAACTAGAAAATAAATCTAAAGAGAATTATGTGAAGGTATTGTGTTACAGGAGGTGACTATTTATAGTGGAAATAACCCTAGGAATTCCAATCCTAACTTAAAAAGAGGTCTAAGTCGGTTTTGAGTCTAACTTAAACTCCAAGTTAGATTAAAAGTCTTCCTAGAGTAGAATCCAAGTTAAAATAGGATCCTGAAAAAATCCTGATTTCGTGCAGGGAATTCGACGGCATATTTGGGCTTGAAAACGGCAGAAGTGGGTCTTGGACTTCAAAGGAAAGGTGCAGCACTCGGAGTTAGCTTTCCAACGAGTACTCAAAGGCTTCAAACGGAGGTCTGAGCAGAAAGTTATGATTTTTCTACCACAACTACGCTGAATCCTAATCCTATTAGGACTAGAAGCGGGAATGTACGGGATTTGGATATTTCCTTGGATATAGGAGTCATTTATTGGGATTTTAATTCCAATTAATAATTTATATGGGCTGAATATCTTCCCATATAAAATATCCAAAAATACCTAAGCTTGAAGGCTTATCCATGGCTTGTCTTCAATTAAGGCTCCTATCTTCAATTCTTGCTCTTGAAATAATTCTTCAATAGTCTTCAAGTCTCCAATTAACTTCAAATGGTCTTCAAACACGAACTTCGAATCTCCAAATCTATGCTCAAAATTGCTTTGCTTAAATCTGTGTAAAAAGTCATCATATAGCTCCAAAAGTAGTGAAAAATAACAATTTCTCAATTTCACATCACTTAAGGACTACAAACACAAATATTAACAAAATAACATATATTTAAGCATAAATGAATCCAAAAACATAGTAAAATAGCCATAAAAATAGGGTCTTTTTTAGCTTAATCAATTATCTTAGCTTCATTGTTCTAGTTTGAGCAAAACTTAGGGTTCTTCAATCTTGTAGAGTCCTAACAAATAATTAAGTTGTGATAACTTGATTGTTTGTGAATCTTAAGATCTTAAGTTAACAATTGCAGGTCTAATTGAAGAGTTAAGGCCGACGAAAGAGGAGGAATAGCATTGTGAAGGTCATCGATCTACACATCTAGAAGTTGAGGAAGTTCAAGTCGACTTTGATAGATTTTCAAGGTTAGATTTTGAATCTAAAGCAACTAGATTCGTATCACAAACCATGTAGAAGTTGTCAAAGAAGAAGTTCTCAAGTTACTTGGAGCTGGTCTCATTTATGCTATATCAGATAGTAAATGGGTCAGTCCAGTCCAAGTAGTGCCAAAGAAGTCTGGATTTACCGTCGTAGAAAACAAGGATGGAGAGTTAGTTCCTCAAAGACTGCAGAATAGATGGAGAGTATGCATCGACTACATAAAGCTGAACACTGCCACAAGGAAGGATCATTTTCCACTGTCATTCATTGACTAGATGTTGGAGAGATTAGCTTGCAAAGCCTACTACTGTTTTTTGGATGGGTATTCAGGATATTTCCAGATTCCAATTGCACCTGAAGATCAAAAGAAGACCACCTTTACATGTCCTTTTGGTACTAATTGAGCCAAAATATACCCTATTTTTATAATCATTTTCCTATGATTTTTACTATTTATATGTGTGTTTTAACCTATTTTGTAGGTATTTGTGTTTTAAGGTCTTGAAGACAAGAAAAGTGGAAACTTATTGTTTTTCACTCTTTTTGGAGCTATTTTGATGACTTTTTACTCAAATATGGAAGAAGCAATTTTGAGTATGAATTTGGAGATTCGAAGTTCGTGATTGAAGACTTATTGAAGATAATTTGAAGATTTGAAGACTATTGAAGAATTATCTCAAGAGGCAAGAATTGAAGATTTGAGCCTAAATTGCGAAGGATTGAAGATAAGCCATGAATAAGCCCGGAAGCTAAGGAATTTTGGATATTTTATATGGGATAATACTCAGCCCATATAAGCCCACAATTGGAATTCAAAACCCAATTTGTGCCTCCTATATCCAAGGAAATATCCAATTCCCGCTTATTCTCGCTTCTAATCCTAACAGGAATAGGATTCAGCGCAGTTTTGGTAGAAAAATCTAACTTTCTGCTCAGACCTCTGGTTTAGGCCCATGATTACTCGTTGGAAAGTTAACTCCGAGATCTACAACTTTCCTTTGATGTCCAAGAGCCAGTTCTGCCGATTTCAAGCCCAAAATTGCTGTCGAAGTCCCTGCACGAATCCAGGATTTTTCAGGATTCTATTTTGACTAGGATTTTGGTTCTAGGAAGACTTTTAAGCTAACACGGAGTCTAAGTTAGCCTCTAAACCGTCCTAGACCTCTTTCCTACTTAGAATTGGAATTCCTAGGGTTATTTCCACTATAAATAGCCACCTCCTGTAACACAAATCACATACCTACACACACAATATCTAGATAATTTTCTCTTCTTCTTTTTCTCTTTAGTTCTAGTTTTTCTTCTAGTTTTAGGGCTAGGGTGCCGCCACCCTCTCTTTGCATAGAGAGGGGCGGCAACCCTAGGTTATTCAAGAGGAGATTTTGCCTTCAAGTCTTGTAAGTTTTCTTAAGCCTCTCATGGATTTTCCCAAATCCATGAGTAGCTAAATTCTCAATACTTCTAATCAATTGATATGGTGAGATTTTTGTGCTTATAATTTAGTATTTTATTTTTAATAGATAGCATGTTAAAACCTGATTTAATTCCATGATCTTGATTTTTATTGATTTGTTCCGGCCGGTAAAGAGATAGTTTGAGAGATATATTGCTAAGTCAGGCGGAATAGTTAACCCTCAAGTCTGATTGTTTGGTAGCGAATTGATGACAACTAACCCTCGCTTCGATGGATTTTGCATGCCAGTGATCAGATTTATCTTATTGTTGTATGGTTTTACTAGTTAAGCATGTGTGAAAGAACTAATTAAATAGTTGATCTTAATGCATTGTTGCTTGGTGAATCATTAAGCCTTAACCGGGTTATTGATTTGTTAAGTTAATGAAAGGGGTAATTTAAGTCTTAACCGGTAATCTTATCTAAATAGCATGTTAGTGTTTTCCCTAGACCAGTTATCATCAAGGATTTAATATTGAATTCATCTTTTAAATCAAGGACCCATTATCAATTTGATTGTTTTCTACCATTGGAGAAGAAGTATACTTTTTAATTATTGTTTTCTTTATTAATTGCTATAGATCTAGATTTAATTTACTCTACTTTGTTTCTAGTATAATTGCTTTCTTTTCAATTGTTATTCTTAAACCCCTGTTTTTACGCATTGCTTTTGAGAGATTTTTAAGGATTGTATCTTCGGATAAAGTCTATCCACCTTCTCTGTGGGATCGACCCCTACTTACGCTATCTACTTAGTTAGGATTTTGTGGGGATTATTTTTATGATTGCTGACGATCGATCATAAATTTTGGCGCCGTTGCCGGGGAAGTAAGGAATAGACTCATCTGAAAGACTGATCCTGGGAATTTTCTCTTAGTCCCAGCGTTTTTCATTAAAAAAAAAAATTTTTTTCTTTTAATTTCTTCTTTGCGTTTTTTCTAAAAAAAAATTTGATTTTGCGTTTTTAATTTTTGTGTCTTTGCGTTTTTGAAAAAAAAATTTATTGCTTTTGCGTTTTCAAAAAGAAAAAAAAAATTATTTTAATTTATTTTTCTGCTTTTAATTTTTGTTTAAGAACTTTTACTACTAATTTTTCTTTGAGTTTTTGTTTTCCTAGAAAAAGATACGATGGTGCGAATAAGTTGTTATGTTGTTATGTTCGAAAGGAGATTCTTTCTTGTCAACAACTACCTGGTGAATAGTGGTACAAATATTGGAAAAGATACAATGAGACATGCGAGTTCTATGTTAACCATGGTATACCTGAGAGGTAGTTAATCAAGAGTTTCTATGATGGGTTGTCTCCCTCAGACCGAACTCTCATTAATGCCATTATTGGAAGAAGCTTGGAATTCGAAAGTCCCGAACACGCAAGGAGATTGATTAGTTAAGTGGCAGAAGGTATTTTTCAAAAAGAACGCCGACATAATATTGAATAAAGCCAACTCGATCCACTTAGTAGATTAATGATTAGAGGTGGATTTCGTGTTGACATCCCAATCATGAAGGAAGTTGAAAGAGTGTCAAGCGAAACAACTAATGATTTGGAACCATATGAACTTGATTTGCACGACTCCTTTCAATTCGTCTTGTACAATCTCTGCTCTACCAACGGAGGATTCCAAGATTGTACAAGACGAATTAGAGGCATCGAAAGAAGATATCAAGATGGACATCCCAAAATTCGCAGAGCCCATAGAAGAGCCACCAGACGATGAGCAACTCGGATATCCTGAGCTGAAAGAATTAAGTGTGCTGAATCTTGTTGATAACCAACTCCTGAAACATGAAGATCGAGATTTCTTGAGAATCAACAAGCTTCTTGAGCCTTACTACTTTGAGGAGATAAACATGGATCAATTCTTTTCGGAGGATAAGAAGATTTGCCAACACGAGGACACTTTCCAAAGGCGAGATGAGAACAATGCTAATCAATGTCGAAAGCATCCATTGCATCAACCTCTCACGGCAACAAAGATGGCATTGTCATTCCTAGCTATTCATGGAGTCGCCCTCAGCAAAATTGGTGATTTCTTTCCTTATCTCTTCTTTTTACCTTCATATTTTTGTGCTCATATTCTTTCAATATCATCATATTTGCTTTATGCTTTGAAGTGGTATGATCCACCCTAACAAAGGGAGATGAAGGAAGGTCTAGCCAAAGACATTAAAGAAAGACGTTGCTTGGGAGGCAACCCAAGAATTTACTAACATGTTAATTTTCTTTTTAGTTTTGTTTTTCTTTTTCTTTATAGGATTTCAAATTAAGGAAACAAGTTGAACAATTGGAGCTTTTTGAACATTTGCAAAAGAAACCGAATGGAAGCCCGAAGGAGAGGAGCAAAGGATGGAAGCCAATTATGATCGAGCCAACCTAGCTAGCTCGGCCGGCTAATGCCCGGTTATGGCCCGGCCATCTACACATAAGGCCTGGCCAGGACCGGCCATGTCTGAGCCGCAAAACATGTTAGGCCGGCCATGGCCTGGCTACCCGCGCACCATACCCGGCTATCGCACGGCCACTGCCGCACCAGCCCGCGCAAATACCGAGCCGCCACCGGCCATCCACGCCATGTCACCTCTAGCCCGTGCCACATAAATAGAGAAGCTTTCTTAAACTCATCTCTATTTACTTTTTCTTCACATTGTTTTGCATTGATTGATTGCCTATCCCTTGATTTGAATTAGGTGTTTGTATCTCTTTTCTATGTTTTCTATGCTTTGATTTGGATCTCAATGATGACTCATATGCCATGAATGCCATGATTGATGCTTTGAATTGCTTGAATTACTTGATTGGATGCATACTTTCTTTGTGGGTCAAGTATTTCTTTAGCATATCTATTTAGTCATCACACTTATGAGGGACACAACACACATATGTGCATTCACATTGAGGACAATGTGTCTTTTAAGTGTGGGGGAGAGAGTCTAATGGAGAGTCTACATGCATAGAAATCCAGGAAATTTTTCGAAAATTTGAATTTTTCATGCATATATTGAATGATTGATTTAATTATGAATGATATTACTTAGAATTTTTAAGGATGCTTTATTTGATTGATTGATTTATAGCATGTTATCTTATTTCTTAGAATTAGGTATAATTAGAGTTTTGTGATATGATCTTATTGTTTATTGCTCCTATGATTGCATATTTCTAGAACTTGTGTTTAACTTTTATTGAAATTACAATTATGAAAGTATGTTATGGATATGTCAAGAACAAGTGTGGGGGACTACTTATATAAAAGGGTAGTTAAAAAATTGTTTTCATAAAAAGAAGTGTTTTCATGCAAGAGGAGAAGAGGTATTTCTGCTTAAAAAAAAAATCAATCCATTGTTGTCACTCTTTTCTTAAACAAAAGGAGTTAGTAACCCTTGGAAAGAGGATAAGAGGCATGGAATTGCAGAAATATTGTCCCTCTGAAAAAATAAAGAGAAGGAGTCCTAGAGTGCTAGTAGCCTCAAAAATGGGAGTTAGTAACCCCAAATCATGAACACTTCGAGAATAGTAACCTCAATTTTCTATAACTTAATTACCCTTTGAAAATTTATTATAACCCACGAAAATCCTTGATTTGTATCCATGATATGCATTCCTTTGAGTAATGGAGATAAAGAAGAAGACATAATCTTATGGAAAGAAGTAGTTATAGGATGTGATGAATGGTAAATGATTAGAACTACTTTAATTATGCTTGCTATTTCTTGATCTTTTGAATTAAGTGTTCTTGTTGTTCTTTGTTATTCTGATTTCATGATTGCGTTAATCCTTGATATGTGTATGCATTCAAAATTGATGGTTTTTAAAGCCTTTGAACCAATGTATGTCTATAGTTTATCACTAACCATGAGTCTATCAAGTTAGTCTAAACATGTTTGTGGGTATCGTCCTAGTTAAGGAAACCCTCAGGTGACATAACACCTCCTGAGTACCTCTATCAGTCTCAGGTTTAAATGGCTTGCGTCACGTGCTAAGTGTCACCGTACACCTACGAAAGTGGAATCTTTATTTGCATTAGTCTTTGTTTTTGTTTTCTTAGTTTTTCTGTACTAGTTTGCTAGGGACTAGCAAAGGTTTAGTCTGGGGGAATTATGATTGAGTCAAAATAGACCCTATTTATATAATCATTTTCCTATGATTTTTACTATTTATATGTGTGTTTTAACCCTATTTTGTAAGTATTTTTGTTTTTAGGTCTTGAAGACAAGAAAAGTGGAAACTTGTTGTTTTTCACTCTTTTTGGAGCTATTTTGATGACTTTTTACTCAAATATAAAAGAAGCAATTTTGATTATGGATTTGGAGATTCGAAGTTCGTGATTGAAGACTTATTGAAGATAATTTGAAGATTTGAAGACTATTGAAGAATTATCTCAAGAGGCAAGAATTGAAGATTGGAGCCTAAATTGCAAAGGATTGAAGATAAGCCATGAATAAGTCCGGAAGCTAAGGAATTTTGGATATTTTATATGGGATAATAGTCAGCCCATAATTGGAATTAAAAACCCAATTTGTGCCTCCTATATCCAAGGAAATATCTAATTCCCGCTTATTCCCGCTTCTGGTCCTAACAGGATTACGATTCAGCGCAGTTTTGGTAGAAAAATCATAACTTTCTGCTTAGACCTCCGTTTTAGGCCCATGAGTACTCGTTGGAAAGCTCACTTCGAGATATACAATGTTTCTTTGAAGTCCAAGACCCAGTTCTGCCGTTTTCAAGCCCAAAATTGCCGTCGAAGTCCCTGCACGAATCCAGGATTTTTCAGGATTCTATTTTGACTAGGATTTTGGTTCTAGGAAGACTTTTAAGCTAACGCGAAGTCTAAGTTAGCCTCTAAACCATCTTAGACCTCTTTCCTACTTAGAATTGGAATTCCTAGGGTTATTTCCACTATAAATAGCCACCTCTTGTAACACAAATCACATACCTACACACAGAATATCTAGATAATTTTCTCTTCTTCTTTTTCTCTTCTAGTTCTAGTTTTTCTTCTAGTTTTAGGGCTAAGGTGCCGCCACCCTCTCTTTGCATAGAGAGGGGCGGCAACCCTAGGTTATTCAAGAGGAGATTTTGCCTTCAAGTCTTGTAAGTTTTCTTAAGCCTCTCATGGATTTGAAAATCCATGAGTAGCTAAATTCTCAATACTTCTAATCCTTTGGTGAATTCAATCAATTGATATGGTGAGATTTTTGTGCTTATAATTTAGTATTTTATTTTTGATAGATAGCATGTTAAAACCTGATTTAATTCCATGATCTTGATTTTTATTTGTTCCGGCCGGTAAAGAGATAATTTGAGAGATCTATTGCTAAGTCAGACGGGATAGTTAACCCTCGAGTCTGATTGTTTGGTAGCGAATTGATGACGACTAACCCTCGCTTCGATGGATTTTGCATGCCAGTGATCAGATTTATCTGATTGTTGCATGGTTTTTCTAGTTAAGCATGTGTGAAAGAACTAATTAAATAGTTGATCTTAATGCTTTGTTGCTTGGTGAATCTTTAAGCCTTAACCAGGTAATTGATTTGTTAAGTTAATGAAAAGGGTAATTTAAGCCTTAACCGGTAATCTTATCTAAATAACATGTTAGGGTTTTCCCTAAACCAGTTATCATCAACGATTTAATATTGAATTCTTCTTTTAAATCAAGGACACATTATCAATTTGATTGTTTTCTACCATTGGAGAAGAAGTATGCTTTTTAATTATTGTTTTCTTTATTAATTGCCATAGATCTAGATTTAATTTACTCTACTTTGTTTCTAGTATAATTGCTTTCTTTTCAATTGTTATTCTTAAACCCCTGTTTTTACGCATTGCTTTTGAGAGATTTTTAAGGATTGTATCTTCGGATAAAGTCTATCCACCTTCTCTGTGGGATCGACCCCTACTTACCCTATCTACTTAGTTAGGATTTTGTAGGGATTTTTTTTATGATTTCTGACGACCGATCAGGTACGTATGCTTACACAAGAATGCCTTTTGGTTTATGTAATGCAGCTGTGACTTTTCAAAGGTGTCTGATGAGCATCTTTCAAGATTATGTGGGAGATAAGATGGAAGTATTCATGGACGATTTCACAGTCTATGGAGATAGCTTCAATCAATGCCTTCATTAGTTGGAACTAATCTTGAAAAGATGTGTTGTAACCAAATTGGTATTAAATGTCGAGAAGTGCCACTTCATGGTAGAACAAGGCATTGTTCTAGGCTATGTAGTATCCAAAGAAGGGATGAAAGTCGACAAAGCCAAAGTTGATGTTGTTCAGAATCTGCCTTATCCAACATGTGTCAAAAATATTCGCTCATTCTTAGGCCATACTGGTTTCTACAGAAGGTTTATCAAAGATTTCTCAAAGATTTCAGCACCAATGTGTAGATTACTTCAGAAAGATGTAGAGCTCGAATTTGGAGAGGATTGAAAAGAAGCACTTGACAAACTAAAGACTGCCCTCACCACCACTCAAATTGTGAAGCGACCTAATTGGAAACTACCGTTCGAGATCATGTGTGACGCAAGTGATGTCGCTATTGGAGCTGTCTTAGGTCAGAGAGTAGACAAGGTACCTCATGTTATCTACAATGCTTCAAGAACTTTAGATGCTGTTTAGAAGAACTACACCACCACAGAAAAAGAGATGCTTGCCGTAGTCTTTGCCTTGGAGAATTTTCGGCCATATAACTTGGGATCTAAGGTGATAATCTATTTTGTTCATGCCGCACTCTGATATTTAATGGTGAAGAAAGAAGCAAAAGCTAGGCTTATGCGCTGGTGTAGACACCCATTTTTGGCCTGTATCCTTTAATTTAGATCAAGGGGCATTTTGGTCATTGCTATTTCATTCAGCATTTTATTAGGGTAATTAGTGAGTCTTTTCTAATTAATATTTGGTTTTCATTTTTATTATCCAAGCTTGAAAAAACCCAAAAAATATATTTTCTCTTTAATTTACTAGGTTGTTTTTTTATATTTTAGCGTCCATTTATACCATAAGGCTACTTTCTCCTCCATTTCGAACCAATTGATTGGAACTACTTCACCTGTTGCATTCGGACTCATGGTGCTTAAGCGGGCATATCCTTTCTCATTGATTATTTGCTTAAGGGCTTGTATTGTTTTGGACTTTGGACCTTTTAGATAAATTGAGTTTTGGGCTTGCAGTTAGGCATTTTAGTTCTAGGGCATTTTGTACTTGGACTTGCTTTTGGGCCTTGGATGGTTGAGAAAGTGATTTCATATACTAACTCAAAGGACTATCCCATTACATGGCATTCATGTGTTACTCTCCATATTTGTCTTGCCATATCACATTTCATTATCATTAGCATAAATAGAATTTGCATTTCCTGCATACAGATTTAGTTACATCATTGTTCGGATTCAAAAAAATACAAAAAATTAGAAATTGGAAAAATCTCAACACAAAAAGAATTTCACTTCTCATGCATCATTTTACAAGCTTTGCAAAAATACAAAAATTGCCATAACCCCCAAGTTTCAAGTAGAAGTCCCATGGTTCCCATTCCTTTGTCTCTTCTCGAACTCTAAACTTCTATAATTAGCTTTCCCTTATTTGATCCATGTTGAACCTGCAAACAAGGAAGAAAAAGAAGAAACTTAATTTGTGAGCTGCTAAAATGACAAGGCTTGACCAAGATCCTGTTGAAAGAAAGTGGCCACTTTCTTGCACAAATTAAAGCTTCTCTAGTGCACACTGCCTTCAATGACAGTTGATTCAGTAACACATTCAAAACATGCAGAAGAAACAACAAACAAATGCCTATGCAAAGCTCATCCTCATGCACTAGTTAGTAGCATTTCAGGGCAATTGAAAACGTAGAGAATGAACCAAGCAATGCAAGTGACAGTAAACAAGGGAAATCAAACAGAACAACAGGAAAGCCACAGTAACAAGAAAAGTCAGCATTCATCATCACTAAAAATTTACTTTGCAGCAAGCCGCTCACACTCATCACACACTGTATTTTTGCATTTAGTATAAATCATTTCACATAATCACATAAGCCCTTTGCAAGCATTTCTCATCAATACACCCTGCACAGTTATAATAACTCAGTTTTGTTTTCGCACATATTCATTACACAAGTATGCTCATTGTTTCATCATTATTCCATTAGGCATTTTTGGCTTTTCGCCACCCAAACAGCATCACAACGGGTCGTGTGTAGTAGCATTATTATTCTCATCGCTGCACTAACATAAACACAGCATTTTCAGCACCATTTAGTCATCATAGGTTACATTCTCACACACATAATCACTCATCATTTAAATATTTTGCAATCTAAAAATGAGAAAAAGAGAACATGCATCCCAAATTAATTTCATAGCCTAAAACATTTTATTCAGTAACACATGCATCCACTGTCGTTACTGTCATTGCATAAGTCAAGAATCCCTTGCATTTACATTTTAGTATTCATCAAAATCCAATCATGGAGCAATAAATAACATAGGCATCATTACATAGCATTTTAACATGAAGTTTCGGAACATCACACAATCACATGGCAACAGGATTTTGTTCAGATGCATCCAGCTTCATCTGCATTTTACACTCAATATCAAGCATGGAAAAATAGCAACATTGGCATCCATCTTTCAAGAATACATTCACATTTGCAATTATAGGACAGAAGCAGGGTCAGGCAGAACAGGTAACAAACAAGGCGTGGGAATGTGCTCAGTCAGTCATTACAAGGCAACATGAGAGCATACAACATTCATTCCTCTTAGTTCAAAACATTGCATCAACAGACAAACCAATTCCCAATCGCAGCAACAAGAAAAGGCAGAAATGAACCAAATTGTAAGAAAGAAAGAGTTAACCTTGTTGGTGGCAGCTAATTGGAAACTCTTGGATTGGTCCAGCTCAGCAAATCATACAAAAAAACTCACATGGCCTCAAAGCTTTTGGCAAAACAAAAAAAAAATGATCAGAGACAAAACTGCAAAATTACAAAACCAAGTCAGACACCAACTCTGTCAGCACCAACCCTAGTACCCACTGTCATGCCAACAACCACACCCAAGTGCAAACAAAAACAAAAAACAAACCGAATAGCATTCACAATATATACAGATTCAAGTGAAAAAGAAGGATAAAAAAAAGGAGAGCCAGTTCAGGAGATAGCAGAAAAAAAAATCTTTCTTAGTTCTTGATTTTAAGTTTACCGACACAGAGAAAACCCAAAAAAAAGCAATTACTCATTCGCTCATCACTCTTATCAATATCAACACAACCTGGCAGTAAGATTAAGGGAGGAGTTTTTTTTTGGGGATCAAACAGTGGGGAGTTCAGGGTCTCTTCCTTTGGGGGATTCATGAAAGCGATAAAAAAAAACTTCAAAAAATTAGAAAGAACCGAGAGGGTTCATAATACAAAAACCGAGGGAGCCATCAACAAAAAAGAGGGAGATTCTAAGAAACGGGAGTCATTTTTCATATCTTTCTCTCTTAGAGAAAAAATAGCAGAAAGTTTTTTAGAGTGAATCAAACCAAAAAAACACAAGAGTTTCGAATAAGAGAAACAAATACCTTTTAGCTCTTGACCGTACTAGGCCATCAACTCCATCATCTTCTAGGGCTCAACAAATTCGGGGGATTGGGTTTTGAGTTTTGTTTAACTAAATTGTTTGAGGGGTTTTCATCGGATAGTCCCTAGGAGGGGTTCGTCGGAGTCTTGAGGCTTGTTTGATGGTGAATGGCCGGACTTGGGGTACTTTGTTTCGGGTGGAACCAACTCCATTGAGTTTGAGGTGTTTGAGGCTCGGGTCTGTAGTGTTGGAGGAGAGGGGTGCAAGATTTGGAGGTTTCGGGGAAGAAGCTTGCCTTGATTCGACGGTGAGTGGAGGAAGTTGCAGCGTCAGTGCCATTTAGAGAGAGGAAGCAGCGGCGGCTCAAGGTTGAAGGTGAGGAAAATCTGAAAAAAAAAAAAGGGAAATGGGTTGTATTTAACCTAACCCGGTTCGAGCGGGTCCGATCCAGCCTTGTAGACCCAAATCCAACCCTCCAGGCCCAGTTCTAATTGGGTAATTGCTAATTTGGGCTTTTGAGTTTTGGGTTTAAATTTCTTTCAATTGTTGGGTTATTTTATGATTATTGCTCTAATTTCATTATTAGTTTAGGAATTTGGTTTAATTTTCTAGTAATTGTTATTTGATGGCAAATTAGGATTTACACGATATTTAGAATAATAAGAATTTTCATAATTTGTCAACTAAGGTCAATTTGATTTAATAAAAAATTGGTAAGATTTCAAAATTAAAATTTGATTGTAGAAATTAGAAATTAAGTTAACTTCATATGCATCCATGTTTGAATCACATGTTAAGGTTAATTATATTATTGTCATGCGAGTTAATTAAAAGGATCCGATAATGGGACACTTGATTGGGACTTGGACATCTATTGTCGGTCTAAATTCAACGTTCCTAGGCTTGGAGCATCTGGACGTGGGTCTTACTAGTATGAGTGGAAGGCATCCGGACAGTGTTCCTCGTATAATTACCCGGTAAAACTTACATTAATTGGAATCCATGCATCACGTGCATTCATGCATATAGAGACTGGAATTAATACAGGTTATTAAAAGTCAGGATTAAAATGAAACACTTTGTTTCCAAGAACTCAAAAAAAAGATTTGTGATTGTTATTGTTCTCTCAAGTTTTTGTTTAAATTAAGGCCAAGAGTCAACCTTTTCTTTTTCAAGGAGATGAAACAGATTTTAAAAAAAAAAATTGAGATTGAAGTTTATTTAAGAAAGGCAATTTGTCATAAGAAATAAAAAGTATAAATGAAAAAAAATGAAAATTTGTTTTTTTTGACAAAAAAACTGAAAAAGGATTTTACAAGATGATGATTCAAAAAATTCTAAACTTAGATAAAAGAACTCAAATCAACAGATTTTAAAATTAAGAAGAGTTTTCACACTTAAATAAAAATGATAAAAAGATTAAAAATCCAAAGATATCAAAATGAATGTTTTTTTTTGAAAGAATTTCAATAAATCAAAGTCGGCTAGTTTTATTTTCGAGGAAGGGAAAGTTCCCATTTTCGGTTTCTCTCCAAAATAGAGTCGTTTTGAACCCGATTTTCTCAAAATCCTTTCATGAGGAACCGAGAA
The DNA here is from genome assembly GCA_001974825.2 of Corchorus olitorius. NCBI lineage: Eukaryota > Viridiplantae > Streptophyta > Magnoliopsida > Malvales > Malvaceae > Corchorus > Corchorus olitorius. The sequence goes on from AWUE01013216.1 coordinate 22,281, forward strand.
GAGCACAAACAGCAAAACGGGGATAAGAGATTGATTGAAGGGTCCGATCATCTCTTTTACTACCCAACAATTTTTCTAAAAAACTCAAAATTCATTTGTGCTTGTGTAACTTTGCTTTCAAAATCAAACAAAGGATTCACTTTCTTTAAATTATTAAAATTTAGGAGCAATTACAACCAATGATAGAAACTCACGAGTTAATTCTAGGCTAGTCAGTGCTGTCATTTGACAGGCGTTGTGGGGGTGACGATCCTTCCCCACACGTAACCGATTCCCGAACCTTTAAGACTCTGGTTAGAAGACCGTTTATTAGGTTTAGTATTACCTTCGCCAAGCTTAGGTTAATATTAGACTTAATAATCCGATAGGTGGCTAATCACACCTAGGTAAAAAAGATTAGTGGCGACTCCTCATTTTTAAGTCGTTTCGACAGAGTCGCCGGACCCGAACGTTACGACAGCTTGGCGACTCCGCTGGGGACCTTTAGAGAGTCAAACTGAATGCTAGTTTAGAGTCAACTAGGGTTTCCAAATTTGGTTGTTTGCTTGCTTTTATTCTTGCTTATTCATGCCTCTCTTCATAATTCTTCATGCTTACATGCTTTCATATTTTCTGTATATATGTTCTGCCTAACCTTTCTGCTTTGTTTTTCTTGGGGGTAGTTTAGTAATTTGGGTAGTGTTTTGGTGAAGGCTTGTCTGTTCCTTCACACGTGCACTAATAAACTCGCATTTGCATAACATGAGCTTACACCGGAGCTCTAACCCTTTTAGGAGGAGGCAAAGTAGCTAGCCCTCGTGTGACGATAGCCACCGTGCGGGTTTTTAGTAAAACACCTCCACTCAGACTGAACCCGTTCCAGTGAGCCTATAATGGGTGAGGATTGGGGGCCTTACTAGCTTAAGAGTGGGCGACAGTGAGGATAGTCTGGGAACCTCTAGACCCAGTGTAAAACGTCACCCAGCATGTAGATGCCTAGAGAGATATCCAGCCTAGGTAGAGCCAATCCTGTGAGGATGAACCAAGGTACACAAAAGGAACATTTCTCACCTTTGCTATCTCGTCTTGGCAAAATTGGATCGTAGAGTGAGCAATCCAATTGCTCACAATAAGTAGACTAACCTGCCCAAAGGTAACATATTTGCCAAGATTTTCATGGAAAATGTTTTTTGACAAAACTAGTGGGGGCAATTTCTTTTTCGAGTGTTTCTTTTATTATCATTCACTTGTTTTTCCCTTTTATATAGTATGAGTTGTTATTGACTTTTTTCCTCTGTTTTCTTATTTTCTCTTTATTTCCTTTTCAGTTGCATTCCCCTACATTGATTCCATGCATTCGTTAGGATTTTGCCAGATTACAATTCGGGGTAAACGATGCTTGATTAAGTTCCAACTGTGACAACACCGCAAAAAGAGATCAAAATACATGGTTCAACCAGATAGTACTTCACAGTCATCAAATTCAGTACAAAATCCTTTCAAAACAAAAACCTTTGTTGTAACCACAAGTGTGGAGCTTTATAAGAACCTTGTACTAAACACTTTTTTCAAAGACTCATGTATCGAAACATTTTGGAAATCTTAATCAAGTATCTTTCGTTCCCATTGTCCTATGGCAAATATTTAGATATCACATATTCTTAACCCTCTGGTTTCGCAGGTTTCATCATTTTGTGCATTCTCATGCATTCATTTCCTGTTATATTCTCATAGTCGATCATGCAAAACCATGCATTTGCTCATCAGCATATTCTATCATGTCATGCACTTTTTTTTCTAGTATCCCTGCCATGTCACCATACATTCCCATCATTGCCAAAGCATCATGCATATGTATACGCATTCATTAACATTAGATCACTTGTGAATCTCACTTATTCATGGCAATTCCTTGAGTTAGGAATCCAAATAACCGAGAAAGTATGGGTAGCTCATTGGAAGCTCGAGTGCAGCAGCTGGAGTTTGCCAAAAGAAGATAGAAGAAGACATGATTAAGTTGAAATGCAAGCAGGAAGTACTCGCTGAGGAGGTTGACAAGCTGAGGGAGCATGTTCTTAAGTTGCTAATAAAGGGTGGAGATTTAGAAGGGGCCCAAGAACTCCGGCCGTGAAGGGTCAGATTCCACCAATGGAGTCACTTTCGGCTCAGAAAATAGGGAAAAATTAGGCAAGATCGCACAAGGAATGGATGAGTTAACCAAGCAAGTAGAGGAGCTCAAGACTTGCATGTCAAAAGTGGAGTATTCTGATGCAGTACAGTTGCGAAACAACTATGTCCAATTGACTGACCCACCTTTTTACCCTCCAACTTATTATCCACCAAACTCCGATCAATGGAGAAACCCATTTAACTCTCATCAGCATCGACCTTATCGTCAGCCGAATTTCAAACCAAACCCTCCATTTTGATCACCTGTCCATAAGCAAAAAAATCTGTCAGTCTCCAAACCTCCCACTCCAAGAAAAGAACTGGATGAGCTTGCAAATCTTATTCCAATTCCTGGCACTTATACAGAATTATTCCCACAGCTATTACGACAGGGTTTGTTGGAAAGGTTACCATATGTTCACCCTTTGCCCCTAAACTGTCGACCCAAGTGGTACAATGCCAACGCCCGTTGTCAGTACCATTCAGAAACCTCGGGCCATGAGACTGAAGACTGCCCAAAACTAAAAGTTGAGGTACAAAGGTTGATTGAAGAAGGAAAGTTAAATTTTGGAGCAAAAGGTAGCCCAAGATTCAGTCAGCGTCTATCAGTTGGTTCTGAAGGAGCGTCGACAAGTACTCAGTGATCTTGCTAGGGGAAAGCTAGATCCCCCAGTGTTTATGCCTACGAGCACTGGAAGAGTTGTTTGGGCTTTATTTTCATAGTCAATCTTGTATATAGTTATGGTTATGTTCGAAGTTTGATGTAGTAAGACAATGTAATGGTCGTCAGCAATGAAAAGAGGAATTTCACTAAGATTGGCTTTATCCTTCGTTTGTCTGCGCAGATTCATTGTTTCAGGACATCATGCATCCATTTCTGCCTCATGCATTCATTCGTCCATTCATTCATTATGACATTCACTCATGCATTTCATGGATAGCTTTAGCTTCATTTCCAAAAAATAATAATAATAATGTCTATCAATAGAAAATTCTGATAGTTCTCAAATTCGATCCAGTTTTGTTAGATTTAACAAAAGGCAATGGAAGGAGAACAGTTATCTGAGTTTCAACGGTTAGAAAAAGTCACATGATGATATGAAGAAAGAGAATCGAGGAATTGCAAAGGCAGATGAGCAGAATGACGCATCAACTAGCGGAGCTGAAGGGAAAAACAACGCAAGAAGATCATCCCGTGTCAAAAGGGCAGGATATGGCAATGGACACAGACGGTATCGGTGTGGGGCAATCAGGAAGTGTTGAACCTAACCAAATCAATCCTGACCATTCAAATTCACCGCTTGTTGTTCAAACCCCGTTTGTGCCAAAACCGCCAACTGATACCTCCTACCTCCTTAGTCAAGCCCGTTTCAGGTCAGGAAAGATTATAAGCGGTAAAAAATGAAAATCGAAAAAAGATCAAACTGGCAGGCAGAATGATGCAGAGGCACAATTATTCAACTCTAGAGGACAAGGGTTTGATCACTCAGGGTCATATGACCCATATTACCCACACCCTCCTTACTACCCCAATCCACCACTTCCACCAACAAACTCATATGTGGACCATGCTCCCTACCCATACCAGTCGGTTCCTCAACCAAGTTTTCATGCTCATGACTATCCTCAAACATCAAAGAGAAGGCTGGTACCATCACTCGGTGCAGAACCAACCATTCCAAAGGACCAACAAAAGGGGTACATGTGTCATCAGGAGAAATTCAAGTTTAGCCCAATTCCCATGACTTATACAGAATTACTGTATCAACTCATCCAACAGGGTCTTGTGGAACCGGTATATGTGGAACCCATGCAACCTCCTTATCCCATGTGGTATGATACTAATGTGCAATGTGAGTATCATATGAATGTTCAAGGTCATTCCACGGAGAATTGTACCAGTTTGAAGAAGAAAGTGCAGGCATTAATTAAGGCAGGGTTGTTGAGTTTCTAATGAGTCAAAGCATAGTCGACAAGGCTGGTTATCTGAATGTATAAGAACGACAGAGATTTGTTTCAGAGAAGTAATAGACTAGGATCCCTAGTGTTTCTGCCCAAGAACATTAGGATAGTTGCATGGGCTTTTGTTTCAGTTCAAGCTTATTGTAATAAAATAGACACATTTCATGGTTCAGAACATTGTCGCGTCATTCATTGCATTTTTCAAAAGCATTTTTAATTTCACAGATGTTGATGCTACAGACAGGGCTCACGACCAGTTAATTTACTTTGGAGATATGCAATCTTATA